>SNQJ01S0012709.1:0-19005 GCA_010110895.2 Picea sitchensis
TTTTCCACTTCAAACTTTGAGCTCTGCATCTTTTCCATTAGCACAAATATCCCAACACCATTGTTAATAAACTGAGCTTTATATTATGAAGGATATATTGTAATTCAAAATAGTGGAACTTTAAAGTATGGTTCAAAGTTACACCAAAAAAGTTTTCATCCAAAAGAAAATATATAATATATATATTTAAACCTTTTAAGAACATTCAACTTTTCAAATTAATAGACATACACCTCATAAATAATGATATCCTCTCATTTATAAAATATGATCCTTCGTAAAATTATAAAAGACGTTTTTTTATACAATTTCATACCTCAGCCATATACCTTGTGCATAAAAAAAAATCTACCGTCATTCATTTCCATCCACGGAAAGTCCACTCCATAACTAATTTCCACATGCGTTACTTGGAGGAAACTCCCCCACTGCTATGAAAAATGCATCTAGGATTCTCTTGCCACCTTGTACAAGGTGCGTCTCTCCATTGATGCTTTGAAGACCTTACACTAGGAGCATCTAGATGTGGAAAATTTAGTTTGTGAAGGCAGGGATCAGGGGATGCTCCTCCAACACTCCTGAGGGAGTGTCCAGGTAAAAAATGATGCCCCTTGCAAGGAACTTGACTTCACATGCGAAATATCGCCCAAAGGCTCTTGTAATCACGAGGATCCATTCAACTTCTCTTGACACACTTACTGCACCTGCTTTGATACCACTTGTTGTGCAGCGAAAGCATAAATTAAACAGATTTAAATGGCACAAATTACAACACAGAGAAAAAATCAATCACATAAAATTAACACAACAATTTTATGTGGTAAAACCCTATACATGGAAACATCCACAGGACAATAATATTCGATTTATTTATTGTTCAAGGGAGATATTGTACATCAACCAAAACTAGGCTTACACACTCACTCATTCACTCATGTGCTTTGCCTCTACATGCTTACATATATATATCATAGTTTTGACTTAGTTACATGAAATTGATTACAATTAATGTGCTCCTATCCCTATTCTAATTCTAGTGTATTTGATCCAAATAGTTACTGAATAATAGGGGCCAATACATCTGCCCAATATCTAAATATGTGTGTAAATTGGTTGGCACCAATTCAACAATTCCTAGATCTCATCAAATAATTCAAGGATGTCTTCGCTTGGTCATACGGGGATTTGAGATGTCATACAACATGATATTCCCCTCAAGGAGAATGCAAAACCTTTCAGACAAAAACTAAGGCAGATCAATGCGAAGATTGTGCCTCAAGTTCAGAAGGAATTACAAAATATGGCAAAAGAAGGAATAATTGAACCCATCAGATACTCATCATGGGTATCTAACCCTATAGTCGTCTGAAAGAAGATTGGTGACATCATATTATGTGATGATTTTAGGAACCTGAATCAGACAATGCTTAAGGATAATTACCCTTTACCAAACATGGAACATCTTCTGCAAAGGGTTGTTGGAGAAGAGATGATGTCTATGATTGATGGTTTCTCAGGATATAACCAAGTGTTAGTAAAGGAGGAGGATCAAATCAAGAATTCTTTAATTACCTTATGCGGAACCTATAAGTTTAATTACCTTGTGGGGAAACAATAAGTATTTACAAATTCCTTTCGAACTAACCAATGTTGGGTCTACGTTTTAAGGCGCCATGGACTATGCTTTTAGGGATCTAGTAGGAAAAATTACAGAGATTTACCAAGACGATTTGACTTCCATTTCCAAAAAGAGAACTCAACACATTCAAAATATGTGGGTAATCTTTGAGAGATGTAGAGAGTATGGTGTCTCTCTCAACCCCAAGAATATTCCTCTCCTTAAGGATAAGAAATATTTACAATCCTTTTTCGGTAAAATTAATTTCATAAGTAGATTCATACCAAATTTCATTGATATTTTCAAACCATTGAATCATTTGTTGAAACGGGACACTCTTTTCAAATGGGACAACAATGGAAAGAGGGATTTACAACACATTAAGGAGGCTATAACTATTGCTCCAGTTTTGGTGAGCCTGGATTTTACTAAATACTTCATCATCTTCTCCTTTTCCTCAAATGACACCATCATAGGAGTCCTTTTAAAAAAATGATGAAGGAGATGAGAAACCGATTGCTTTGATGAACAAATTACTCAGAGACTCAGAACTAAATTTTACAATTACTAAGAAACAAGCCTATGCCCTTGTTTAGTCTCTTAATAATTTTAGAACGTATGTGACATATATCAAGATTAGATCCTTTGTCCCTTTTCCAACAATGAAGGACATTTTATCACAACATGACCTAGAAATAAAACCTCCAAAAATAATAAAGGGGCAAGGATTATCTGAAATGCTCATTGAAGGAAATGAAGAAGCTATCGAGGTAGGGGAAAAGGAACATGTGAACGTTGTTGTAGGTGAAATCGAGAATGACAAATGGTATTCAGATATCATATATTACTTGAAGAACCTTACATGTCCTGGACATTTAGTATATTACAAGAGAAGGGTTTTGAGATAGAAATCAATGAAGTAGTGCTTGAGACATGAAGGTCTTGGACGGAGGAACCCCGATGGAGCGATTCTCAAATGTGTAAATAAAGAAGAAGCAAACAAGTTGATTTCAGAGATTCATTTAGGATATTGTGGAGGTCATTTTGTTTCTCACACAACTCCTCATAAAATCTTGAGGCAAAGATATTATTGGCCTACTATATTCTCCTACACTCATCGATATGTTCGATCCTGCCAACCTTGTCAATAATTTTTGGGAAAACAACAATTGCTTGCCCTTCCTTTAAATCCTATGGTGGTTGAGGCACCTTTTCAATAATGGGGGTTGGACTTCATCGATGACTTTAAGGACAATTCCAGTAATGGTTACCGATGTGTCGTAACAGAGACAAATTAATTCACACCCTGGGTGGCGACCATCCCAACAAAAAGGGTGACAAAATAAGTGGTGATGAATTTCCTCGAAGAAAGGATAATTACCAGGTTTGGTGTTCCTACTAAGATTACCACCAATAATTCCAAATCTTTTAGCTCAATAGCTCTAAATGAATTTTTTTTAACTATGAGATTGTTTTATCACATTCGTTAAACTACTACCCCCAGGGAAACAATTTGGCAGAGTCCAACAATAAGAACATCATGAATATCATGAAGAAAATTGTTGGAGAAAATAAGAAGAGTTGGGATGGAAAAATCAAGTATTCTCTTTGGGTAGATCGCACAATGGTTAAAATTCTACTAGAAAACCCCCCTTCAAGTTAGTTTACGGGATGGAAGCACAATGGCCTATAAATCTTCATATTTTGACCCTACAACTAGCCCAACATTTCACAACTAACAAATCGGAATTGCAGGGAAGAATTGATCAACTTACAGAATTGGATGAGACCAAAAGAATGGATTTCGATCAAATGGAAAAGAATCAGAGAAAAATCAAGGGAAATTTCAACCACAAGGCAAGACAAAGGGATTTCAAGAAAGGGGGTTTGTTCTTGATGTGGGAAAAAAGAGGGGAGAAACCTCAGATGCATCAGAAGTTTGATAGTTTGTGGTTGGGACCATATAAGATTGAGGAAAAATCTGGGACTGATTCTTTCTATTTGTCTACCAGTGAAGGGAGGAAGATGCAATTTCCAGTAAATGGATCTCTCCTCAAACTTTATTTTCCAAAAGGAACTGGACCCCTTCAGGGCCACGGGCCCCAGGTAAGTAGGTAGGTCATTTGCTTTCCCATGCATTTGCATTTGTGTGATCTTGATAGGTTAGTTGCATTTGCTTAGTTTGCATGTCATATCTCATTTACATATTGCTTTATGTGAATCTATGCATGATTGTATGATTGATTTACTTAGATCATTTTACATGTTAGTTTAGATTATTTTTTTTTAAATGCAAAATTTAAGATTAGTTGTTTTGGATTTATTTTTTTATATGGGCAAAGGGATGATCAAGCCACCCTCAATATCCAACATTTTGTTTATTTTATTTTGTGTAGGCATAGAATTTTCGAGGAGATGTTGCAGTTCTCATGCGCACTACGACGAGTACATGTCCCCAAGTAGGATATAGATGTTACCCCCCATTTCTAGGGGTAAATAAGGAGATGATGTCTCGAGGACCTCAGGTTGTAGACATGGAGTACCAAGAGATGGATTGACTGACAGTGTCCACTCACACAGATAGAGCCTTGCATCACCACCATACTTCTCCATTTGTCATGATTGCATTCACCACACCAAATTGCTTCCAGAAGACAATGGATCTTGCTCCATGAGGTAACAAGTCAAGTGTCTTGGTCAGTGTCACATTAATACTTGAAGCATTTAAATATGAGAATGAGAGAGAAGAGGAAAGAATAAGATTTATGTTTTTGCTGCAAATATCCAACCCTAATAATGTATCATAAACTCCAATATATAGCCAAGAGAGGGCACACATCCAAATAAGAGACCAAGGAGGGCGTATTGGAGATGGGGAGAGAATAGGAATAAGAGGATATGCACATGAGGTAGTGAGGAATGCATGTGCACAAGGGGAAGTGGAGTGAGAATATGAGCCACACTCCCATGTGAGAGGGTCAAGAGGGAGTAAAGGTGTGTCAATTAAAGAGGAAAAGGGGGCTTGTGCACTAGCTTCTTTGGAGAATGCACATTGGAGTGTGGGAATAGGATAACTGTGAGGGAACACAAAGTGAGGAGTTAGGGAAATACAAATTTAAGGATAGATCTAGGTGCATTATAGGAAAGGAGGAGAAATTAGCCTGAGTGAGAGAGAGTGCATGTGCAAGACATAGGGATTTGTGCCCTATTTTGTAGGGAATGCGTACTAGGAGATGAGAAGGTGAGGAATTGAGAGCCCATGTGTGATATTTAGGCTCTAAAGAGGTGCACATGTGGAGAAAAACAAATAGGAATAGAGATAAGGGTGAGTAAGGGCTCCATGCATGGAAGGATGAAGGACTGTGACTCAAGAATGTGCCACACGTGTGAGGGAAAAGGGAGAGTGAGGGTGCATTCTTTGAATAGAGGAGTAAAAAGTGAGTACAAGAATGTTGCATTTAGGCTTTAATGAAGGTTTGAGGTGCATGGAGGAGGATAAAATATAACTAACGCATGTATCCATGCCAAATTTGATGTTAGGAGTCACGTGCTAGCTCAAGAGAGAGAATGCACCCTAATTTGTAGGGATTTAATGTTTAAGAGGAATTAAAGTGAATTTAGCAAAATTAATGCATGGAAACTGGAGTTATGGTGACTGAGAGAAAAGTTAGTGAGAAAATTAATCCTTGATTGGCTCAATCATTTCCATGGGATTGCCACTTCACCCATCTGCCCCCCTGTAATTATTTAATTTTGACTTTAATGCTTTTGCCTTGGAAAGTGCGCCTCCTCATCAAATGATGCCAAGTATATGCCACATGTCACACTGAATCAACACTACATGTCAAAATTCGACCTTGCCACTTGTCACTTCTGGAGCCAACCACCCCTGCTATAAATAGAAACTGCTAAAAATAGGGTCCAACTCATAAAAAATAGGAAATTGTCCAAAATTTCCATGGTGGTTAGGAGAACACCACCATGTATTCCATGTCTAAAAACATACAATGCTAAAAATATAATTTTCTTGCATATCAATGATATCATACTCATCAGATTTAATTTTCCAAGAGGATTCCAAATATGCAATCATAATCGGCATGCAAACCCTAGTGCTCCACCTGCTAAAAATAGAAATACTGTGCATGTCACTCGGAAAAGGTCCAAAAGACTCAAAATGTCTCAAGGATCAATAATTCACACTCATAATTTCAGTCTGAGGCATGGAGCTGAACTTGCTAAAAATATAAAGTGCTTTCATGATCCCCGTAAAAGGTCCATCGGACCTAGTATCATGCAAGGGCCAACCCTATATGCTCAAAAATTTCAAATGAGTCTCCAATCACTATCTCCTAAAAATTTGTTAAGCACTAAATAGTGGAACATTACCCATTAATTGGGGCTTACATTAGCAATGTTATTTTATTTTTGTCGGCTTGGGTCCATTAGTTGTAATTGTTCCTCCTAGTCTCCTATATATACCAAGGAGGCCTTTTCATTTGGAATCATCTTGTATTTGGAAATTTATGTGGTGTATAAGGAGGTTGCTCCCTCAAAGAGGATTATTACCTGAAATTATCTCTTTTTGAAGGTGTTGAGTACTTATTCTGAGGTTTTTCTATGCTATCTTGATATTTGGTTCTTAAGATTTGGTATCAGAGCTCAAGGTCTCGGGTTTTCACTGCTACATATGAGACACCTTGGAATTTGTTCTATTACATTTTTTCTACGATGTTTCATAAGGAAAACCTTTGAAAATATTTATTAGACAGATCAAGGTACATTGGGTTCAAATTTAAGCTCCTGAGGCCTTACACTTTTAGACATATAGCCTGTGTAAGATAGGGTTCTGGAATCATCCTAAATTTAGTCATCACAAAATTTTTGCTATGAATTTTTTTTCTGTAACTTTTCAGACCCTGAAATCTAGAGGATATTCATATAAATTATGAAGGTAGCTGTGATAAAAATTTCAGCTTATGGGTCATCCTTCTTTTGTAGATACACCCTGTGCAAGATAGGGTATCTGACTAGTCATATTAACTAGTCTCAAGTAAGTATTTTAGGTAAAACAATGATATATTATCTAGTGAGTATCCAAATTAAGTGAGACCAATTGCATTGGATAATGGACAGTCTGTAGTATTTCTGGTACAAGTTTCAGAATCAAATATCAGATATTGTGATCTTGGAATGCTTTACAATTACGATCTCTTGGAAGGGAAAAAAATCAGCAAGTTGTGGGGAAGTTACCATAAATGCCACTTGACACATCCAATTTTGATCAGACCGTTGACATTGCAGAGAAGAAATATCAGAGAACTACAAAAAAGAAATTTTCATACCCAGAAGGGTCGAAATTTTGGAGATAGATCAAAAGAAATATCGTTTATCAGAACCACCTCGAAATCAAGGTTTAAAAGTGATACTTGGGCAACATGCCACCAAAAAAGGGAACTTTTACACTAAATAAGCCTCCAGACAGTCCTACTTGGACTCTTGATGAAGGTGAAGAAATGCGTAGGGACATAAATGATTTAAAAAAGAAGACAGTAACAAAAGATGAACTACAAGGGATGATGGACGCTTTAAAAAGGGAGATCATGGAAGGATTGATAAATTTCCTAATAGAGAGGACACTTGAAAGTGAAAATGCATCCCATGAAATTCACGATGAGGACATAAGGAAGATGAATCAATAATGGAGAAACTCCAACTTTGGGTTGAAGACCAACCACTTTCCTAAGATCGATATGAGGAAATTTGATGGCAAGGACCCAATCACATGGATACTTCAGATGGAGCAATTCTTTGTTCTACATGATGTGCCACATACACAAAAGGTACAAATTTTCTACATGATGTGCCACATACACAAAAGGTACAAATTGGATTATTTATATTTAGAAACCCAATCAATTTGTGTGGTATTGATGGATTTGTTCTTCCAAATCACTGTCACTTGGACAATTTTCACGAAGAAATGATAGCAATACCTATGAGGATACAAGGAACAATAATTTCTTTAGCCAATTGATAAATCTCAAGCAAAAGGAATTGCGTACATTGAGAACTCCAAAGATTGAATATAAAGGTACCATATATTCCATATGAGCACTTGATTTATTTATTCAGGTGGAACTTAAATGATAAATATTCAACATGAGGTTCACCTTTGGAACCCAAATCATTGGAGAATGCATTTAGGTGGCAATAAATGTTGAAAGTAAAATATGGATATGGATACTAGAAGGACCACCCTAACATCTATTGAGAGAATAATATTCCTTCTTCTAAAACACTAACCTGCCAAGGTTGACACCTCAACAATTGGAAGAAAGAAAAGAAAAAGGTTTATGCTTTAATTGTAAAAGCAAGCATGCAAGGGACATATGTGGTGAGAAGAAATTATTCTATGTAGATTGGTGAAGAGGAAGAAGAACAGAACAAGAACAAGAACCATCTCAAGATGAAAACGAGAAGCCATTTCTTCAAGAGTTGACTTCAATGCATATCATGTAATGCATTGGCTAGAATTAACACTTCTAAAACCCTCAATATCGGGCGATATATCAAAAAGAGAAAAGGTAATAGTCAGAATTGATTCCTCGTAGTACTCATAATTTCATTCACTATAAATTGTACAAAGCCTCAATTGCTTTGTATATCCAACAGAGTTTCAAGTAATGATTGCAGATGGAGGAACTATCAATTTCTCAGAAAATGCAATAAGATCATTACTTGGGGAATATGTACGAATAGTCTAATGATTTCTATACCCATTGGGTGGTGTTGATGTCGCATCTAGAACTACAATGGTTACAATCATTAGGAACATTGATTTCAATTTCAAGAACTTTGCATGAAATTTTCATTGAAGGAAATAAATTGAGTTAATGGCATCGAGGAAAATACCGAGGTGATAAGCTCTAATGGCATGACAAAATTATTGAAAAGGGGCTTGGTGTAATTTCAATAACCATGCTCACTACTAGATGTTCAAATATCTAAGTCATATATTCCCCTATATCTCCAAAGGATCATGGATAAGCATTCCAGTATTTGAAGATATTCACAGTACATCTTCCCCACTTGAAATCATGATCATCAAATCACCACAAGGGAGTAATTCTTGCTAACACCAGGCCTTAAAGATACCCTTATGCCTAAAAGAGTGAAATTGGAGGTATGGTTGAAGAAATGTTAGAGGTTGGCATTATTAGACCTAGCACAAGTTCTTACTCTGCACCGGTGGTAATGTTATTCAAGAAAGATATCTCATGTGTCCATATTATAGAGAGTCAACAAGATCACTATTAAAGATAAGTTTCCCATTTGCCATTGATGAATTGTTAGATGAAGTACATGGAGAAATCCATTTCACAAAGTTGGATCTCCATTTCGTATTTCATTAGATTAGAATGAAGGAAGAAATATCCCAAAAACAACATTCCTAACTCAGAAGGCCATTATGAATTTTGGTCATGCCTTTGGCCTTACAAATGCACCTTCCACATTCCAAGGGGTTGATGAATTCCATTTTCAAGCTCTTCCTTCAAAAATTTGTGTTAGTATTTTTTGATGATATACTAATCTATAGCAAGTCTTGGGAGGATCATGTGCGACATGTTGATAAGGTGATACAACTACTAAAGGAGCAACAACTATATCCCAAACCATCCAAATGTTTCTTTGGGGTGAAGGAGGTAGAGTATTTGGGTCATATTGTATCTCATGAAGGTGTCAAGGTAGACCCTATGTTGGCACAGGGGCAAAACCAGGGTTCAACGCTTCAACATCGCACCAACAAAACCCTAACTACCGACCCTTTCGGCAACACCTGCGGAGCAGGAGAAGTCTCACCCAAGGTAGAAGCGGGGGGGTTACAGGACACAGGTGTCTGTAACCGAGCTGGGACATAGATCTGTGATAACAACACTTCACAGAGTATTCTAGTAACACTTAGAGAGAAAGATGCATTAGTTTCCTAACCTTATTAACCTTTCAGAACATACCAAAAGATAGATCAGCGCAATAACAATAAAGATTAATCACTTCAACCATTTAGCACATAGAACTGAGTTAGATCTAACATTAATTTACCTTTAATACAAGTAAAGTACTAAGAAACAAAAGATCTATCTATCATACATGATAACCAAAGCACTAAGCAAATAAATAACATAAATAAAATAGTACAAAACACACCAAAGACACAAGATATACGTGGTTCACCCTAGTGTGGGGCTACATCCACTAACCGCTTCACCTTCTTTATTATTCGTCCAGATATTACATTCATTTTCTCCTGTGCACTAAGCCACAGAGCCAAGCTTCGCACCAGACAGGAAATCTGTGCACTGAGCACCAGAGTCTCCTTCCAAAACTAGGTCAAGGCACAGAGCCAACTTCTCTAGCGAGCACATAGCCTTAATACATATACATTCTGTTGCACAAAGCAACGCAAAACTGCTTGCACTTAGCTATCAAGACTTCGCTCCTCTTCTACCATACATTCTTACTTATTTATACTTTTACAAACCCTTACAATAAGGCCTAATCATGGGTAAACCCCATGGGCCGACATCATATAACCCATTACAAAAACCCTAAAAACCTCTTACTGGGTCCACATGGCCCACAAAATTGGTGAGATCCGTGATCTCAGCTCCGCCTCGGTGCTCCATCTTCGACCAATCTGTCGAAGTCCAAACGTGGTCCAAACCTCACCAAGGTTTCCTTAAAACTTGGTCAAGGGACAACACGCCCCCAACACTCACCCGTGACTCGTCCTGAGTCAGTCAGGTCTGGGAAATGTTTCTTCGAAGGCCTCGATCTTCACTTGAGTTGCCTTGACTTGCTGCTTCGTCTGAGCCTCCTTCTCAGTGAGTTCCTTGATCGTCAGCTCTATAACAGGCCCTTCCAGGCGTTGTTCTACTGTTGCAACCACTTGGTCTAATTGCGAACCTTGTCGATCAATCTCTTCAAACACCTTGCAGGCTTCGTCCTGCACAGGTTGTAGTTTCTATGTGACTTACATTACCCTACCCTAGATGGCAGTAATATGTTGTTGTACTGTGCGTTGTTCTTGAGATATTTTCATTCTTTCAACTACAGTGAGAAGCTTCATCTGCGCCTGCACAGATAATGCCTATTGTTGTGCCTCCTGTACCTACACTTCCAATTTTCTTAGCTATGGGTCTTCTGTGAGGCATTCATATGTCTGCGTGCTTCTATCTCTCAGTTGTTTTCACTCCGAGGCGAGGGCCCTTATCCTTTCTACTATGTTCTTATAGGTTTCCTCCCTCTGGTCGCGGACCTCCCGTTGGGTGCTCAACATTGCTTGAGCCTCCAACTCTGTTATCCTAGCTTGAAGTTGTTGGATGGTATTAGTGAGCTTCACCACTTGAGCCTCGATCGACTCTTGTTCCTCCTGTGCCAAGCCTGGCATAGAATGTCATGCTTTACTCACTAGCTCTTTTACTATGGCTTGCTCTGTGAGAAACTGCTCCTTTTCTCTTTGTAGCTGGGATTTTTCCTCCTGGAGCATCGCCTAGAATTCTTCTCTCTCACTTTTGTAGGCAGCCACACTGTACTGCACTACTCGTAATTGTTCTAAGACTTCATCTTTCTCCTGTTTCAAGGCTTCGGTAGCCTTCTCCTTCTCTTCCTGGATTCTCTAAAGTCGAGCTTCTGTCGCATCTGCAAGTCTTCTCAATTGGGCTGGTTCATCCCCCAATTCTGCAATCTGTGATGAGGAAGGCGTAGTAGGTACTACGCGAACCAAACGAATAGCTTGTTGTACTTCCTTTAATTCATTTTTTATCCTTCCATATATCTCTTCTTGCTTCGGTCCATATCTCTGCAAGATATCCTCGAAAGCGTCCCCCATAGCTCCGTAGACTAAACTGATATCATCCTCCATGAGCGTTGCTTCTAACTGGGGATTACTAGTGCATGTCTTCTTTCTTGCTAAAGGTTTATGCGGGGAAACCTTCCTCTTTTGCGGTGTGACTGTTCCAGTAGGGAGATCTTCCGGCGGTGTAGATTCGCCTCCTCATTTCTCATCCCCTCCACCTTGTCCATATGCTTTTTTCTCCTCCTCCTCCTAGTGAGCCAGATCCATTTTCTTCAGAGGCGTTGTCCTCCTCACCGATCTCTATATCATGGACTTCCTGCTTCTTCTTCATCCCACTAGACTGTTCGACATGATCAACTCAGGTGACCATGGGGTTGCCTATTGTGTCAGTGTCAGAGAGTTCTGCATCAATGATAGGTACAAGGAACTCCTCCAGTCATTCCTTCATGATCTGCTCGATGTCTTCATCTGTTAACTTGTAATACGACTGTAAATCTTCCTTGTTCTCATCTCTGCGTGATTTTATATAGATGAAATGCAGATCTGTACGAAACTTGGCTATTGGTATGTACTGGTGCAGGGTGCGCGGTGTCATGCACATAAGTGACTCGATGGCAACCTTCAGTTGCTGATAATATGTATGAAACACAACATTGGACTGCCATTGCTTTGTCATGTCGTTGGTGTACCACAAGGTGGAAAACCTAGAGGCCAATGACTCTGATGGTTCGATCTCTAGAAAGGTGGCTCCTTTAGGCATTTGCCAAGCGATAAATGCGATCAAAACGATCAGCCAACTGAAGTGGAATTCGTATCCCAAATCCTGGGCTTTTCAATAGTCTTTCTCTAGTTCATTGACGAGGTAGCTCGCCCAGTTCATCTGCATGCCCTCCACACATTTTCCTGCGAGGTCTACCACAAACCCAGTGACCTGTGTGGGGCGGTTCTTCCTGATGAGATTTCTCGCTATGAGTTGACAAGTGAGGCACACTGCGTCATCTTGTATAGAGGCTACCTTGTAACCTCGCTTTCCTTTTTCGACTTCGTTGTAAGCCTCCTTGATGCACTGTGCCAGGGAGTGGTCTGATGCCTTCCCTGGATAAAACTGTTGAGGGTCAGGTCCCTTCATGCTTAATCCTGTAATCTAGTGTATCAACGTCGGATCCATAGTAATCCTCCGGTTGAAACAGAGGTATCCGCCATGATAGCACGATAAGAGGAGTTTAATGCAAGCGTTAACCTCCTGGTGGTGACCAAAATGGGGAATATTCATCACAGTTAGCACAGTGGACTACGCCAGTCCCTTAATCCATGGTTGGGAGACGAGGCGAGGATTCTTCCCAGTTGACTTTGTCATGTAGCAGTGGGTTCCTAGCATAGCATAGTTCTTCCTATTGCCTAGATTGAAGTCGTTGTGCTTTAGTAGCAGGATTTGTCCTAACTAACTTCCGACTACGCATATTCCTTTCGAAATGTACACGGTGAACATAGTGTACTCGTAATCTCGTGGAATGATGTTGTTGTTAACTGCATCAACCAAAGGCGAAATGTACCTTGGTAGGATCGACGACATCTGATTCGCATTAGCCAGATCACCATGACGCTTACTTCGCTGCTTAGTTCCTGGGTTAACACGACTAAAATGATGCCCAGTCGAAGGGAAAGTCTGCAGTCCCCTAGTCGACAATGCCTGGACACCTTCATATAACGATCTATCGGCCATAAGCTTCCTGAGGACCTCCTCGACAGACTTCTCAAATTCAGTAGGTTCGCCCGACATTCTCACTTTTAAACAGATAGGTCAAGGTAGGTGAATGGATAAGCGGGGTAGACAAATGAACAACGACATCTAGTTTCTGATAACACAACTTGACACACACTCAATTCTCTTCTTGGCTGAGTTAATCATGGGTAGCAAAAAGTGGTCCCAACGCAATGATGGACAAGTTAAATAAGCGGGGCCTCGTAACAGATTCTTACAACGGCCAGGAATGCTTCCATTAATGTGAATCTGTCCATTATGGCACGGTCTCAACGTCCAAAAAGCAGTCCATTCGCCCATAAATGCATTTTCTAACCATTTCGGAGCGCCATTCTAATGGTCGGGACTCCTCCAACGGTCATATAGATTCGCCAGGGCGAAGTCCCATTCTGCGCAGTCATGTTGTTCCAATGAAGTTCACATCCTACGAACCTGCCTCCTGTGAGGTTCCAGTCTGTGAAGCCTTCCATCTGTTATCTGTAGCTTCTTGCAGCTTTTCTAACTTAGCTTTCTTCTTATTGATCTTCCTTGCTTTCTTTCCTATGATTTGAGTCTCTCTAACTGTTTCTGGAATCCTCATTCCATTTGTATTCTTATCTTCCCCTATGATAGTGACTTCTCACTGTTGATGTGCCCTTAAAGGGCCTGGAGTTAATATCCCTACTTTTAATATTTCCTGGGTGGATATACTTCTTTCTTGAATAGATAGGTCCTCCAAAACTTCTTGCATTCTTTCAACCTTGACAACTAATTCTCTTTCCTTCTGTTGCTTCGACTTATTCTCTCATTCTTCTATTAGTCGATCTATTTTTCTAGCTATGAAATCCCTTAGTTCTTGATTTTTATTTTCTGTAGCTTCTTCCTCTACTTCCCTTCTGATCTAATCCTTCTCAATCCAAGTCCTACCTAACAAAAGTGGGAAAGGGGCGTTGTTCTCAACAAACTTAATGACTTCAAATTCCTCTTTAGTCGATGTTCCATGAATAGTAATAGGTACATTAGTAACTCTTCCACATAAGGTTATCATATTTCCCTTAAACGAGCCTATCCTTCCCAGTGAAGGTACCACAATAAGCTTTCCCAAAATTTCCCAAGTGTCTTTTGTCATAATATTTACTTATGTTTCCTCATCCAAGACACAGTCTATGTCGAAGTTTTCTATTCTTGTACTTATGCCCTGTTTTACTTTCATGATCTCTGGTAAACTAACATCTTTGTGTACATCCATCATTTCTTTCAATTGTAATATCGTAGTCTGATCTTTCTCTTATTTTTTCTCTTTATGATTCTCTAACGTGCCCTTAGTCTCTTGACTTCCTTCATAGTTTTCTTGTCTCGTGTTTATTCGTTCAACGTTAGCAATCATGCTTGGACAATCCTCAACCTTGTGACCAATATTCTTACAACAAAGACAAATAGGACCCGCACCAGGGCATTCCTTAGCAAGATGTCTCGGTCTTCTGCAATTATAGCACAATGTAAATCCTCTTTTCCTTTTAAATTTTCCCCAATGTTTTTTGTATTGCGCACTAGGATCACAATGTTGGACCTACACTCAGCAAAAAAAAATTCTAGGTTCCTGTATCCACTTATTAGTCCAAAAATTCTTTCTATGCATAGAAATAACATATCTTTCTTCATTTCTATTAACATTACTCAGATCAACTCTTTCTTGCAATTGCACCCTAGCCTTCAGAATAGGACAAAATATGTTAAACATACTTAAATTTGTGCTTTCAAAACAAAAAAAAATCACTTATATTTCTCTTATCAAAGCACAAAGCTTTACCTCTTTTCTTCAGATCAGATTTCTTTCTTAGCATAGAGCTTCACAATTCAAGTAGAGTATTGCACACTTCAACATCAGATCTACGCACAAAGCTTCTCTTTTCTTTACTTAAGTTCCCAACAATCACAGTTTCAGGTCCCAACAACGAAACCATTTGTTGGCACAGGGGAAGACCTAGGGTTCAACGCTTGAACAACGCACCAAAAAACCCTAACTATTGGCCCTTTCGGCAACACCTGTAGAGAAAGAGAAGTCTCACCCGAGGTAGAAGCAGGGGGGGTTACAGGACGCAGGTGTCTATAACTGAGATGGGCCATAGATCTGTGATAACAACACTTCACAGAGTATTCTAGTAATACTTAGAGAGAAAGATGCATTAGTTTCCTAACCTTAGTAACCTCGCAGAACATACCCAAAGATAAATCGGCGCAGTAACAAAAAAGATTAAGCACTTCAACCATTTATCACATAGCACTGAGTTAGATATAGCATTCATTTACCTTTAATACAAGTAAAGCACTAAGAAACAACATATCTATATATCATACATGATAAGCAAAGCACTAAGCCAATAAATAACATAAATAAAACAACACAAAGCACACCAAAGACACAAGATATACGTGGTTCACGCCAGTGTGGGGCTACGTCCACCAACCGTTTCACCTTCTTTATTATTCGTCCAAATATTACATTCATCTGCTCCTGTGCACTAAGCCACACAGTCGAGCTTCACACCATACACGAGATCTGCGCACTGAGCACCAGATCCTCCTTCCAAAATTAGGTCAAGGCACAAATCCAACTTCTCTAGCGAGCACATATCCTTAACACATATAGGTTCTGTTGCACAAAGCAACCCAAAACTGCTTACACTTAGCTATCAAGACTTCGCTCCTCTTCTACCATACATTCTTACTTATTTATACTTTTACAAACCCTTACAATAAGGCCTAATCATGTGTAAACCCCATGGGAAGACATCCCATAACCCATTACAAAAACCCTATAGACCCCTTACTGGGTCCACATGGCCCGCAAAATTGGTGAGATCTGCGATCTCAGCTCCGCCTGGGTGCTCCATCTTCGACCAACCTGTCGAAGTCCAAACATGGTCCAAACCTAACCAAGGTTTCCTCAAAACTTGGTCGAGGGCCAACATGCAACGCAACCATTTGTTGGCATAGAGGAAGACCCAGGGTTCAATGCTTCAACAACGCAACAAAAAAACCCTAACTACCGACCCTTTTGGCAACATCTGTGGAGTAGGTGAAGTCTCACCCAAGGTAGAAGCAGGGGGGGTTACATGACGCTAGTGTCTGTAACTGAGCTGGGACACAGATCTGTGATAAAAACACGTCGCAAAGTATTCTAGTAACACTTAGAGAGAAATATGCATTTGTTTCCTAACCTTAGTAACGTTGCAGAACATACCCAAAGATAGATCGGTGCAGTAACAATAAATATTAATCACTTCAACCATTTAACACATAACACTGAGTTATATCTAACATTCATTTGCCTTTAATACAAGTAAATCATTGAGCAACAACAGATCTATCTATAATACATGATAAGCAAAGAACTAAGCCAATAAATAACATAAATAACATAGCACAAAGCACACCAAAGACACAAGATATATGTGGTTCACGCCAGTGTGGGGCTACGTCCACCAACCGCTTCGCCTTCTTTATTATTCATCCAAAACTTACATTCATCTACTCTTGTGCACTAAGCCACATAGCCTAGCTTCACACCAGACATGAGATCTGTGCACTGAGCACCAGATCCTCTTTCCAAAACTAGGTCAAGGCACAAAGCCAACTTCTCTAGCGAGCACAGAGCCTTAACACATATACATTTTGTTGCACAAAGCAACCCAAAACTGCTTGCACTTAGCTATCAAGACTTCACTCCTCTTCTACCATACATTCTTACTTATTTATACTTTTACAAATCCTTACAATAAGGCCTAATCATGGGTAAACCCCATGGGCCGACATCCCATAACCCATTACAAAACCCCTAGAGACCCCTTACTGGGTCCACATGGCCCAGAAAATCGGTGGTATCTATGATCTCAGCTCCGCTTGGGCGCTCCATCTTCGACTAGCCTGTCAAAGTCCAAACGTAGTCCAAACCTGACCAAGGTTTCCTCAAAACTTAGTCGAGGGCCAACACTCTAACAATATTAAGGCCATGATGGACTGGCCGATTCCCAAAACATTAAAGAATCTTAGATGATTTTTGGGTTTGACAGGTTACTAACGCAAGTTTGTTTGGAACTATGGAATAATAACAACACCTTTAATGACGTTAACTAAGAAGGATGCATTTTCATTGACTCCATAGGAAACTCAAGTTTTTGAACAGCTTAAAGAGGCAATGTGCAAAGCTCCTGTCTTGATCACACCAGACTTCACAAAAACTTTTATTGTGGAATGTGATTCCTCAGGAAATGGAATTGGTGTTGTTCTAATGCAAGAAGTAAGGCCCCTTGCTTTTGAAAGTAGGCCACTCAAGGGAAAGGAATTAAACAAACCCATTTATGAGAAGGAAATGATCGAAATACTACATGCATTGAAGAAATGGCACCCTTACCTAATAGGTAGGCACTTCAAGGTCAAAACAGATCATGATAGTCTTAAATTCTTTTGGGAACAAAGACTATCTTCAGAAGAACAAAAAAAATGGGTGACCAAGATATTGGGTTATGATTTTAAAATCATCTACAAAAAGGGGAAGAAAAATGTTGTGGCAGATGCACTCTCAAGAAAGGATGAAGATGTTGAGGCCTTTCTCTGTGCTATCTTGATCATACAACCAGATTGGATAACAGAAGCAAGGGATGAATGGAAGAATGACGAAAACGTGTGGACTCTCGTTCAAAGGTTGCATCAGGATTCCAGTGCATTAGATACATTTACATGGAAAAATGTTTCACTATGGTACACAGATCGCTTATGTTTATGTAAGAACTCGCAACTCAAACAAAATGTACTATTGGAATTGCACACCTCTCCGGTAGGAGGGAAATCAGGATTTTTGAAAACCTACCTTAGGGTCAAGAAGGAATTTTGTTGGGATGGCCTTAAAACTGACGTTCAAAGGTTTGTGGCAGAAAGTTTGGTTTTACAACAAAATAAGGTGGAAGAATTTAAGACCCCAGGTCTTTTACAACAATTAGCCATCCTGAGTCAGCGCTGGGAGGAGGTTTCCATGGATTTCATCACAAGGTTACCGAAGTCTAAAGGAAAGAGTGGCATCATGGTGATTGTTGATATACTAACCAAGTACACACATTTTTTTGCACTCTCTCATCCCTTCAAAGCAAGTACAGTTGCCACAATATTCATGGAGACAGTTCGAAAGCTACATGGAAGCCCAAAGATTATTGTAAGTGACAAAGATCCCATATTCACTAGATATTTTTGGACATAATTATTTTCTTGTTTGGGTACTCAATTGGCTCATATCTCATCCTATCATCCTCAATATGATGGACAAATCGAGATAGTGAAAAAATGTCTGGAAGGCTACCTTCATTTCTTTGTCTCTGATAAACAAACACAATGGTTCAAATGGTTACCCTTGGAAGAATGGTGGTATAACAATTCCTTTCATACTGCAAAAAAAATGACACCATTTGTGGAACTCTATGGATACCACCCTCCTTCCATCACTTCTTCTGTAAAATAAAAATGTAAGGTTCAAGCAATGGAAGATCACATCGAGCATCAACAACACGTTCTCCAAATCTTAAAGGACAACTTGACCATGGCACATAATCGCATGAAACAACAAGCATATTAGCATTTCAGTGAGAGAAGTTTTGAAGTAGGGGATTGGGTGTTTTTAAGACTACAACCATACAAACATATGTCCCTCAAGCAAGCCAAGAAGGATAATAAATTATCACCAAAGTACTATCGCCCTTATAAGGTGTTGCAAAAGATTGGTACTATGGCATACAA
>SNQJ01S0012709.1:19015-67729 GCA_010110895.2 Picea sitchensis
GAAGGGGGGTTTTCTAGTAGAATTTTAACCATTGTGCGATCTACCCAAAGAGAATACTTGATTTTTCCATCCCAACTCTTCTTATTTTCTCCAACAATTTTCTTCATGATATTCATGATGTTCTTATTGTTGGACTCTGCCAAATTGTTTCCCTGGGGGTAGTAGTTTAACGAATGTGATAAAACAATCTCATAGTTAAAAAAAATTCATTTAGAGCTATTGAGCTAAAAGATTTGGAATTATTGGTGGTAATCTTAGTAGGAACACCAAACCTGGTAATTATCCTTTCTTCGAGGAAATTCATCACCACTTATTTTGTCACCCTTTTTGTTGGGATGGTCGCCACCCAGGGTGTGAATTAATTTGTCTCTGTTACGACACATCGGTAACCATTACTGGAATTGTCCTTAAAGTCATCGATGAAGTCCAACCCCCATTATTGAAAAGGTGCCTCAACCACCATAGGATTTAAAGGAAGGGCAAGCAATTGTTGTTTTCCCAAAAATTATTGACAAGGTTGGCAGGATCGAACATATCGATGAGTGTAGGAGAATATAGTAGGCCAATAATATCTTTGCCTCAAGATTTTATGAGGAGTTGTGTGAGAAACAAAATGACCTCCACAATATCCTAAATGAATCTCTGAAATCAACTTGTTTGCTTCTTCTTTATTTACACATTTGAGAATCGCTCCATCGGGGTTCCTCCGTCCAAGACCTTCATGTCTCAAGCACTACTTCATTGATTTCTATCTCAAAACCCTTCTCTTGTAATATACTAAATGTCCAGGACATGTAAGGTTCTTCAAGTAATATATGATATCTGAATACCATTTGTCATTCTCGATTTCACCTACAACAACGTTCACATGTTCCTTTTCCCCTACCTCGATAGCTTCTTCATTTCCTTCAATGAGCATTTCAGATAATCCTTGCCCCTTTATTATTTTTGGAGGTTTTATTTCTAGGTCATGTTGTGATAAAATGTCCTTCATTGTTGGAAAAGGGACAAAGGATCTAATCTTGATATATGTCACATACGTTCTAAAATTATTAAGAGACTAAACAAGGGCATAGGCTTGTTTCTTAGTAATTGTAAAATTTAGTTCTGAGTCTCTGAGTAATTTGTTCATCAAAGCAATCGGTTTCTCATCTCCTTCATCATTTTTTTAAAAGGACTCCTATGATGGTGTCATTTGAGGAAAAGGAGAAGATGATGAAGTATTTAGTAAAATCCAGGCTCACCAAAACTGGAGCAATAGTTATAGCCTCCTTAATGTGTTGTAAATCCCTCTTTCCATTGTTGTCCCATTTGAAAAGAGTGTCCCGTTTCAACAAATGATTCAATGGTTTGAAAATATCAATGAAATTTGGTATGAATCTACTTATGAAATTAATTTTACCGAAAAAGGATTGTAAATATTTCTTATCCTTAAGGAGAGGAATATTCTTGGGGTTGAGAGAGACACCATACTCTCTACATCTCTCAAAGATTACCCACATATTTTGAATGTGTTGAGTTCTCTTTTTGGAAATGGAAGTCAAATCGTCTTGGTAAATCTCTGTAATTTTTCCTACTAGATCCCTAAAAGCATAGTCCATGGCGCCTTAAAACGTAGACCCAACATTGGTTAGTTCGAAAGGAATTTGTAAATACTTATTGTTTCCCCACAAGGTAATTAAACTTATAGGTTCCGCATAAGGTAATTAAAGAATTCTTGATTTGATCCTCCTCCTTTACTAACACTTGGTTATATCCTGAGAAACCATCAATCATAGACATCATCTCTTCTCCAACAACCCTTTGCAGAAGATGTTCCATGTTTGGTAAAGGGTAATTATCCTTAAGCATTGTCTGATTCAGGTTCCTAAAATCATCACATAATATGATGTCACCAATCTTCTTTCAGACGACTATAGGGTTAGATACCCATGATGAGTATCTGATGGGTTCAATTATTCCTTCTTTTGCCATATTTTGTAATTCCTTCTGAACTTGAGGCACAATCTTCGCATTGATCTGCCTTAGTTTTTGTCTGAAAGGTTTTGCATTCTCCTTGAGGGGAATATCATGTTGTATGACATCTCAAATCCCCGTATGACCAAGCGAAGACATCCTTGAATTATTTGATGAGATCTAGGAATTGTTGAATTGGTGCCAACCAATTTACACACATATTTAGATATTGGGCAGATGTATTGGCCCCTATTATTCAGTAACTATTTGGATCAAATACACTAGAATTAGAATAGGGATAGGAGCACATTAATTGTAATCAATTTCATGTAACTAAGTCAAAACTATGATATATATATGTAAGCATGTAGAGGCAAAGCACATGAGTGAATGAGTGAGTGTGTAAGCCTAGTTTTGGTTGATGTACAATATCTCCCTTGAACAATAAATAAATCGAATATTATTGTCCTGTGGATGTTTCCATGTATAGGGTTTTACCACATAAAATTGTTGTGTTAATTTTATGTGATTGATTTTTTCTCTGTGTTGTAATTTGTGCCATTTAAATCTGTTTAATTTATGCTTTCGCTGCACAACAAGTGGTATCAAAGCAGGTGCAGTAAGTGTGTCAAGAGAAGTTGAATGGATCCTCGTGATTACAAGAGCCTTTGGGCGATATTTCGCATGTGAAGTCAAGTTCCTTGCAAGGGGCATCATTTTTTACCTGGACACTCCCTCAGGAGTGTTGGAGGAGCATCCCCTGATCCCTGCCTTCACAAACTAAATTTTCCACATCTAGATGCTCCTAGTGTAAGGTCTTCAAAGCATCAATGGAGAGACGCACCTTGTACAAGGTGGCAAGAGAATCCTAGATGCATTTTTCATAGCAGTGGGGGAGTTTCCTCCAAGTAACGCATGTGGAAATTAGTTATGGAGTGGACTTTCCGTGGATGGAAATGAATGACGGTAGATTTTTTTTTATGCACAAGGTATATGGCTGAGGTATGAAATTGTATAAAAAAACGTCTTTTATAATTTTACGAAGGATCATATTTTATAAATGAGAGGATATCATTATTTATGAGGTGTATGTCTATTAATTTGAAAAGTTGAATGTTCTTAAAAGGTTTAAATATATATATTATATATTTTCTTTTGGATGAAAACTTTTTTGGTGTAACTTTGAACCATACTTTAAAGTTCCACTATTTTGAATTACAATATATCCTTCATAATATAAAGCTCAGTTTATTAACAATGGTGTTGGGATATTTGTGCTAATGGAAAAGATGCAGAGCTCAAAGTTTGAAGTGGAAAAGTTCAATGGTAAAAACAACTTTGAGCTATGGAAGCTCAATATGTGGGATATATTGGTGCAACAAGGGTTGCAAAAAGCATTAGCGGGAAGGAAAAAGAAACTAGTAACCAGGACGAATGAGGAATGGGTAGATCTGGACACAAAAGCACTTAGTACCATTTGTCTATGTCTGGCAGATGAAGTTTTGTTTAATATTGTAGTAGAGGATACAACAATAGGCTTATGGAGAAAAATGGAAAGTTTGTATATGGCGAAGACATTAACGAGCATAATCTACTTGAAGAAGCAATTATACAGTTTTTGAATGAAAGAAGGTACACAAGTTGTTGACCATTTAAATACCTTTAATACCCTTATAGTTCAATTGACTAGTATGGAAGTTAAACTGAAATATGAAGATAAGGCTATTACACTATTGTGTTCGTTGCCTAAGTCTTGGGATAATCTAGTCACCTTTATTAGCTTTAGCTCAACAAATGTTTCATATTATGACTTTGTTGTGGGAGCTTTGTTGGCTGAGGAGATGAGGAGAAAATCTAGTCAAGAAACCTCAACTTCATAGGCGATGGTGAACAGAGGTCATCCCAAAGAGCAGAATCGGAGAAGTTCTTCACGATCTGCAACAAAATTGGTTGCAAAGAAAAGAATCTGAGGAGAACTCTACAAAGGAAGAAATTATGGCTGCAATAAATTCAGGTATGACTGATGAAGTTTTATCCATTTCTAGTAGCTTACAATATCAAGAAGAATGGAAGTTAGATTCAAGTGCCTCCCACCACATGTGCTCGCATAGAAATTGGTTCACATCTTACCAATCTGTTGATGAGAGTGTAGTGTTTATGGGAAATGGAATTCCCTATAAAACTGTTGGGGTTGGAAGTATTAGAATCAGGATGTTCGATGGTATTGTTATAGAATTAACAGATGTAATATATGTAACTAAGCTTAAGTTTAATTTGATTTTATTAGGGGTTTTGGATTCTAGTGGGTATAAGTATATAGGTCAAGGAGGAGAACTCAAAGTGTCGAAAGGCAGTTTAGTAGTGATGAAGGTAGCAAAGGTTGATAACCTTTATAAGATGGAAGGAAATATTGAAGTCGCATCTGAGGTGAAAGATGTATCTTCTTGTTTATAGCATAAGAAACAAGGTCATATGAGCAAGAAATAATTGCAAGTACTGGTAAGCTGTAAATCACTTCCATACTGAGAATCTTTGTTTATAAATTCTTGTTTGTTTTATATCTCTGCAAGTTACGATGGTGTAAAGGGATGTAATGTGTGGGATCCTACTACCCACAAGATCATCATTAAAAAAGATATAGTATGTATGGAACAACCATAAGGGTTTGTTCAAGATAGAAACATAAGATTTCTTTGCATGCTAGAGGATTCATTGTATGGCCTATTGGTACCGAGGCAATTGTACAAGAGGTTTGAATCCTTCATGGTGAGCCAAATTGTTTCAAGGGGTAAGTATGAATATATTGTTAATAATACATTCACTATCCTAATGTTATTTTTTGATGATACACTCGTTGCAAGCCAAAGCATGGTTGAGATCTGTTGGCCCTTGGTTATGGAAAAAAACGAATATTACAGAAGAAAAGGTGAAACGCGAACTGCGCGAAAGGAAGGTTGATTGAGATCAGGTCGAAGTGGTTAAAGAAGAAGAAAAGATGGAGAGAAGTCTGAGAGAGTAAGCCATTGGACAGGGATATCAAGGAAGACAGGTCAGCAAGGAAGATGGATCATGGACAACTTAGCAAGTGGAAAAATCCACCGATAGATGCTTTGGAGCACCTCGCAGGAAAGAAGGAAAGACAGGATGGCGAAGCCCTGAAAACATGGTTCAAGTTGACCTAAGGTTTTGGTATCTAGGGTTTTGACACCTAGGCTTTGGCCTAAGGTTGTTGGTGAGCTATTGTAATGTATAAATAAAGGTCAAGAGGACATGATATGGGTTCGATTATGTGATGATGAGTGATTGTTACTATTGGTGAGAGAAAAGTATTGTGTGGTGAGATAAGTCTGTGTTATAAGATCTTCAGTTGGGTGCAAAGATCAACCCTGTAGTTGGGTGTGCAGGGAAGGGAGATAGAGAGAACATAGAAAGAGAGAGATCTGCAAGCTAAGAGCGCAGATATAATTGTAAAATTTCACCTAATATATTATAAAGCACAGTTATGTGGACATAGCCCTAGGGAGAGGGTGAACCACGTATATCATGTTGTTGTGTGTGATTGATGTTATGTTCTTTACTCTGTTACTCTGATGATGCATTAGTATGTTAGATCTTATATATAACTATGCGAAGTAGGTGTATGTTTGGAAAGAATAATTTGATCATTGTGTGTGGTTGCCTTGATTCCACTTGCATTTCCTCTGGTTGTAGACACATGTGTCCTGCAACCCCCTATTGCTACTTCAGGTGAGACTACATCTGCTTCACAGGTGTTTCTGAAAGGGCTAGTAGTTAGGGATTGTTGGTGCGCTATTAGAGTTGAACCCTAGGTCCGCCCCTGTGCCAACAAATGGTTCCATTGCCAGGACCAGGATCTTCTTGAGGGAATGTCAAGGTGGTTTCCATCAAAGACAAAGATTCAGAAGTGGATAGAAGAACAAGAGAAGGACTTCGCAGAAGCTCAGAATAAGAACCCTAATATTAGCATAGTAGACTGGTTGGGAAGGTATATCTTTACTAATATACACGAGATTTTCTTTGAAGGAATTCATAAGGAGCTATACGAGTGGCTGGCCAGATTAGCAGATACCCAGTTTGAGATCAGATCTAGATTGCCTGTGGTTTGGATGTTGGCGTTGATCAAGAAGGTCAAGAGAGTTGATAACGTCATGTCAAGAGCAGTAGACCACTAGTTTGATAGTACCATTGGAGGGTATATCACCGAGTTTTCTATTGACGGAGTAGAGTCATATAGCCAAGCAGAGAGATATTTATTTAAAGGGCTGAGAGGAAAATTTTTACACTTCTTGAAGTTGAATATCAAGATTTTATTGCATGAGGAGAACATCTTGAAGATACGGTAGTGGGTCAGATTGAAAAAGCTAATTTTCAAGAATTCAGACAGCGACAACGACACAGAGGTCGGACACACGCGCAGTGGGAGGACCTTAAGAGAAGTTCCTCTGGTGAACTTGTTCGAGTAGAATCATGAAACAACACAATAAGAAGGGTTCTATAGTGGAGAAGATGAAGGGTTGCTAAACGAGGAACATTCAGATTCCGCTAGGGCGGAAGAAGAGAAGACTGAAGAACCTCGCCGAGAAGAGTCAAAAACTTTAGGGACTGTGCAGACTATTGAAGTAAGTGTTATTCCACCCCCTGTTGTTTTAACAACATTAAGTAACCAGAGTAACCTAAGTTATTAGAACACTTAAAGCACTGGTACAAGTGGTTCAGTGCATACTTAGTCAGGAACCTTAGGAAGATCTATGGCAGATGAGATGAGGTTACCCACCTTTAGAGGAGATGGATATGAAGATCCTAACCAACACTGGTTTCTATGTGAAGCTATATGGAGTATTAAGAATGTCACCGATGAAGCTGTTAAAAAAGATCAGTTTAGTACTACCCTGAGAGATCGCACACTGAGTTGGTACATCAAGTTCATCCAAGGAGTTGTCCAACCGAAACCATTGAACGAGATTAAGATTGCATTGATTGTTGAATTCAATAAAACCAATTCGGAATCGCAGTGCATCATAGAGTTAAAATAAATCAAGCAGAAAGTAGCTGAACCTATTTGGGAGTTTGATCAGAGGTTTAAGAACCTGACAATTCATTTGAGTTTTCAGATCCCAGATGAGCAGAACAAAGAATGGTTCATTGATGCACTTCTACCACACATCAGAGTCCCTCTGATGCAATAGAAGATTGCTTCGCAGGTTGAGGCATTGGAGATCACCATGAAACTTGAATCGACTCCTATGGAAGAATCCAGCTCAGGTATGAGTCAAATCTTGAGTCAGTTAACTAGCTTGTCACTGCAAGTCGAAGATATCAAAAAAGATAAGGGAAAATATAAGAGAGAAGACATCTGGTGCATTAGATGAAAATCAGAAGGCCATGACAAGGAGCATTGTCCCCTGTTTCATGAATATTTGGCTTCCGGAGATCCGCGCCCTTTGAATCAAGTTACTCTACCTTGGTACAAGGTGTGTAGAAATAGACATCACCCTCGAGAATGCTATTACATGCAAAAGTATGTTCAGACACCTACGAACCTCTACTACACATTCTGTAAATTTGTGGATCATGATGAGAAGGACTATAGAGCTTACGAACTCTTGCATGAAAGATCAAGGGATATCTACAAAATTCAAGGTGACTTACAACAAGAAGGGAACACTATGTTGTATAATTCCCCTGGAAGAGGAAACTTCAACCTTCGTGGTGGATTCAGAGGAAGAGGACGAGGAGGAGGCATGGGCCGAGGTCGAGGTTAGATCATTTGTTATAACTTCGCACATCCAGGTCACTTGGAAAGGGACTTTCAGAACCCTTGTACCACTTGTAGTTACTGCAACTCATTTGAACATGTCATAGAAGATTTCCCTACACTGTTAGCCAAACTTCAGGAAAGATGAGGAGGAAACCAACAAGTACAACTAATCATGACAGAACCTCACGGAGCAGATCCCAGAGTCATTGCTATTACTAGAGGAGGTGTTTCTATAGGAGAAGACAGGGCGACTCTAGGGAATACTATAGAACAATCAAGAGTCATAAAAACTGCATAGAAGACACAGGAGTTTGATCCAAAGAGAGAGAAGTAGACATTTGAAGAGGAAAGAAAAGAGTTTGGAAGAGATCAGGCTTCTTCATCAAAGGCACAACCAGAAGTGAGAGAATGTGGAATGCCCTTGGCCTTTGATTAGTTTGATTCACCTGGACAAGGAAAAGAGGTAAGCAGACTAATGGAATTCTTATACACTTTCATTAATTTGATAAAGGATGAGAGCGTTGTATAAGAGCTACAAAACTTGATCAGACAGTATAAGCTAGGAAATATAGATCCCCTACTGAATAAAGCACTACATCAACAATCCAAAAAGAGAAGGACAAATAAGGAACTACACCTTAATGCTCAAATTAGAGATTATGATATAGATTATGTGGTCCTCAACTTAGGATCAGAGGTCAATGTTATGACAAAGAAGACATGGAAACTGATGGGAAAACCTAAGTTTATCTATTCCCCCATCGGGCTTTGGATGTTCAATCAACAGGCTATGAGCCCCTTCGGAAGACTGGACCATGTCCCTGTGGACATCGATGGGGTCAGAACATTTGTGGACTTCGAGGTGATTGAGATAGTCGATGATAGTTGTCCTTACCCCGCGTTGTTAGGAATTAATTGGGCTTTCAACAATTCTTTTGTTGTTGACTTGAAGAAAATAAGAATGAAGTTTGAAGGTGATGGCCTTAGGGTCATCGCACCTTTGGATCCTGATGAAGGTCCCAAATACGCAGAGCCCATCAGAGAATAAGACCGCACATATGAGTTGGAGAACATATACAAACTGACAGCAAGACAACAAGATTACATTAATCCTACAACATATGGGAATTTAAGCTGGCAAAGAGACAACGCATGTTCATCAAACTCAAAAGAAGCACTGAAGAACTAGTAGAACAAAATGTATGAAGTATCTACACGGAGATGTTCTAGACTGACCAGAGAAGTTCGTTGGATCGGCACAACAATAAGTAATTTACCCACATTTGATGGTTTGAATCACTTAGAAACTTTCTTATTGGAATTTGAAGAAACTATACCAGTACAACAGAGACTGTTGACACTGGACGAGGCTTTGAAAGCTACTCTAGAAAGATGGCGGGGAACACATAAAAGGAACATCGTGAACTGGATACAATGTCGCACTTTGATGACAACGCACTTTTCAGAACAAGTCGAAGGATGCGAAGTTAGGTACACATGTCAAAGATGTCTGAAAGACCATGTGTGAGGTTGTGAGGAGGCTTGGAGCTGCATTCCTAAAGAGCAGTGGGTGCATAAATTCATCAATACTCTAGACACAACGCCTATCAACTGGTACCTTGAAGCAGAACTGTGCCTCACCACTGCAGATTAGCAAGGTATGACTCAGAATTTTGTAGCTACATTTTTATTTGAAAGTCAACACCCTCTGGTAGATCAATATTTATAGGTTGTAAGATAGAAAGTATTTGAGGAAGCACCTACCCTCCCTGTGGAGAAAGAAGAGGATGAATGGACTGCACCTCTTAAGAAATTGCAAGGATGTTACAATATCAGCGCCGATGAAGACGATGATCCTAGGAATGTGAACATCGCAGAAATGGAAGGACAGAGAGACATAGAAGGACCAGGAGTTGAACTACCTTTTATTGGACAACCAATCAAAATCAAGAAAGTTAATATTAGAATAGAGCAAGCACCTAAGCTTGCTAATGTTGGATATTACTGGGATGATGCCACTATTGATAAGATCACATAGTTACTGCACGAATATCAGGACTTATTTCCAACCAAGTTCACTGATATGAAGGGAATTAAAGGGCCCATGGGAGAGATGAAGATCCCCTTGAAGCCATATGCAAGGCCAGTTAAACAAAGACCCTACAGATTGAACCCTAAATATAAGGAGAAAGTGAAGATTGAATTAGACAGAATGTTGGAAGCAAGAATCATAGAACCTGTTGAAGAATCAGAATGGATTAGCCCTATGGTGGTTCAAGACAAGAAAACAGGAGAGATCAGAATCTATGTAGATCTCAGGAAGCTAAATGATGCATGTCTACATGATCCATTCCCTACACCATTTACTGACGAAGTGTTAGATAACGTGGGAGGACAAGAAGTCTACTCCTTCACCGATGGATTTTCAAGATACCATCAGATTAGGATTGCCAAGGAAGATCGTCATAAGACCATGTTTGCAACAGAATGGGGATCCTACCAATACACAGTGATGCCTTTTGGATTGAAGAATACACCAACCATCTTTTATAAGGTGGTGGTCGAAGCATTCAAGGAGTTTTTACATAAATTTCTGGAAGCATATTTTGATGATTAGACTATTTTTAGCTTATTACAAAACCATATTGAATGCTTAAGACTAATGTTGGATAAGTGCAGGCAATGTCAGATTGCCCTGAACCTGAAGAAATGCATCTTATTTTCTCCCTTTGGAGTGTTGTTGGGCCATATTGTGTGTAAGCAAGGGTTACTAGTAGATCCATCTAAGATTGCCATTATTGTCCATTTTCCCCCTCCTACTTCAGTCAAACAGTTTCACACTGCGCTGGGACATACTGGATACTACATGAAGTTCATTAAGGGCTATGGATAGATTACATCACCTATGGAAAAGCTTCTGAAGAAATATTGTCAGTTTCAATGGACAGAAGAATGTCAGTAGAGCTTCGACACACTGAAACATAAAATGGTTATTAAGCCTATTCTGGTTTTTCCAGATTGGAGTAAGGAATTTCATGTGCGTGTCGATGCATCTTCTATTGCACTAGGAGAAGTGTTAGCACAACCAGGAGAAAGAGATATTGAACACCTGTTAGCCTTTTCTAGCAGGAAGCTCTCAACAACTGAGATAAATTACACCACCACCGAGAGAGAAGGGTTAGCCATGGTCTATGCACTACAGAAGTTTCATCACTACTTGTTAGGAGGACACTTTAAGGTTCACTGATCACTCTGCGCTAAAATAACTAGTCAACAAGCCAGTGTTGGGGGGAAGGATATGCATATGGCTTCTGTTATTTTAGGAATATGATTTTGAAATTGTGGTAAATCTAGGAAGGATGAATAAGGGACCCGATCACTTGTCTATGTTGGAACATGGAGAGGAACCTACTAGTTTGGAGGATACATTGTTGGATGCACAGTTGTTGGCAATTAGAAAGGTTGATGATCACTTCACCGAGATATTCCAGTTCCTATCAGTAGGAATAACACCTCATGAATACACAGTCATTCAAAAGAAACAATTGATAGTGCGCGTTGCAGATTTTTTTCTTATAGTTGCATAGCTATATAAGATGGGACCTGATGAGATACTGAGAAGATGTGTTATGGAGGTAGAATGATCATTGATTTTAGCAGAAGCTCATGAATTCATCACAGGAGGACACTACGTAGGAAAAGCAACAATGCATAAGGTTCTTATAGCTGGCCTTTGGTGGCCCACTTTACACGGAGATGCTAAAGAATACTACAGAGCCTGTGATGTATGACAAAGAAGAGGGAAACCTTCCAGAAGAGATGAAATGTTGTTAGCACCCCAGCTAACCTTACAAGCATTTGAGAAATGGGCCATTGACTTCGTGGTACCTATAAACCCACCAGGGAAGCGCACAGGAGTCAGATACATCGTTATTGCGACAGAGTATTTGACCAGATGGGCAGAAGCAAGAGCAGTTAAGGACTGTAGTGCAACTACAGCTACGCGTTTCATATTTGATGATATCATAACCAGGTTTGGAAGCCCAAAGATCCTCATGAGTGATCAAGGTACACATTTTATTAATAAGACTATCAAAGCCTTGACTCGGGAATTTGAAGTTCACCATCAAAAGAGCACCCCATACCACCTGCAAGCGAATGGTACAGTTGAAGCCTTCAACAAGAACTTGGATACAACGTTGATGAAGATTTGCATTGTAAACAGAGATGACTGGGATTTGAGAGTACTAGCAGTCTTATGGGCCTATAGAACCACTTGTAAGAAGCTAACAATGCAGACTCCCTTTGAGTTGGTTTATGGCCTAGAAGCAGTTGTACCCATGGAATATTTAGTTCCTAGCTTAAGAATTGCAACCTTTACAGATATGGATGACACTGACACTGTTCAAGAGAGGATCACAGAGTTGTTTGAACTAAAAGAAGACAGATTTATTGCAGGATTTCATCAGCAGGTTCAGAAGGACCGAGAAAAGGCCTACCATGACAGACATATCAAGAAGAAAGCATTTAAGAAAGGAGATCTAGTATTGGTATATGATAGCAAGTTCACGAAGCATCCATGGAAATTCATAACACATTGGTTGGGGCTATATGAGGTTTCCTATGTTACAGAAGGAGGAGATGCACAGCTGAAGACTTTGAATGGGGAGTGGAAGGAAGGATTGGTGAATGGGAGCTGGTTGAAATTGTACTATGACAACTAGTTGCCTCGCAGATCTCGGTAAAAATAGAAGGAGAAGGCTCTAGGTACCAGGTGCAGTTGAGACTGGGTTTTAGACGCAAGAAAGACAGTCTGCACACAGGGTAGAGGAACAGAGCAGGAAGCACAGGCTACGTTGCGCAGTCTGAAGTCGAGGTACAATAGAATATTCATATCAGAGCGCCTCAAGACGAGTCACAGGTGAGTGTTGGGGGCCTGTTGGCCCTTGGTTATGGAAGAAAGCGAATATTACAGAAGAAAGGGTGAAACACGAACTGTGTGAAAGGAAGGTTGACTAAGATCAGGTCGAAGTGGTTAAAGAAGCAGAAAAGATGGAGCGAAGTCTGAGAGAGTAAGTCATTGGATGAGGAGATCGAGGAAGACATATCAGTAAGGAATATGGATCATGGACAACTCAACAAGTGGAAAAATCCACAGGTAGATGCTTTGGAGAACCTCGCAGGAAAGAAGGAAAGACAGGTTGGCGAAGCCCTGAAAATGTGGGTCAAGTTGACCTAGCGTTTTAGACACCTAGGGTTTTGGTATCTAGGGTTTTGACACCTAGGCTTCGGCCTAAGGCTATTGGTGGGCTATTGTAATGCATAAATAAAGGTCAAGAGGACCTAATATGGGTTTGATTATGTGATGATGAGTGATTGTTACTATTGGTGAGATAAAAGTATTATGTGGTGAGAGAAGTTTGTGTTGTAAGATCTTCAGTTGGGTGCGAAGATCAACCCTGCAGCTGGGTGCGCAGGGAAGGGAGATAGAGAGAAGAGAGAAAGAGAGGGATCTGCAAGCTAAGAGCGCAAATAGAATTGTAATCTTTCACCTAATATATTATAAAGCACAGTTATGTGGATGTAGCCCTAGGGAGAGGGTGAACCACGTATATCATGTTGTTGTGTGTGATTGATGTTGTGTTTTTTACTCTGTTACTCTAATGATGCATTAGTATGTTAGATCTGATATATAACTATGTGATGTAGGTGTATGCTTGGAAAGAATAATCTGATCTCCGTGTGTGGTTGCCTTGATTCCACTTGCATTTCCTCTGGTTGTAGACACTTGTTTCCTACAACCCCTTATTTCTACTTCGGGTGAGACTGCATCTGCTTCGCAGGTGTTTCCGAAAGGGCCAGTAGTTAGGGCTTGTTGGTGCGCTATTAGCGCTGAACCATGGGTCTCCCCATGTTCCAACAAGATCAATGAGATAAAGGCTCAGTTGGACATGACATTTTAAATGAAGGATCAACGAGCAGTAAAACAAATTTTGAGCACATAAGTACATAGAGACGGTATACATGGTAAGTTGTGGTTATCACAACAGAAATAAATAATGATGAAGTTCGATATGAATATTGTGAAATCTGTTAATATCCATGTTTCTTTCCATTATAAGTTTTCTTCAAGTTTAGGTCATGTTTATAAAGAAGAAAAGGTTATGTCTCGTATATTGTGTGTCATTTCAGTAGGAGGTCTGTTGTATGCGATGAAATGGTTAAGAAAAAATATTTCACATTCAGTTGATGTTGTTAGACACATGGAAAATCCAGGTGAAACAATGAAATGGGTGCTTCATAGTTTTAGAGGCACGCGTGTCACCTATAATGGTTACAGTGAGTTAATTTGTGATAATTGTAATTTAGATTTTGTAGGTATTTTGGATAGAAGGAGACCTACCTTAACATATGTATCAAAGCATAATTTTGGAATACATGTTGGAGGTGGAGTGATACCTAAGAAAATCCAAACTCTAGCAAATCATACATATGTGTTCATGAAACCAGTGTTATTAGAGAAGTTGCAATGGTGCTTGGATTCTCTTGGCTTGCAGCATAGGTGATGAACAAAAATTGGACAATGATATTTAGGTAAATTTGTTGTCAAGGTGGAGATTGTTGAATTGGTGTCAACCAATTTACACACGTATTTAGATATTGGGTAGATTTCATGGCTCCTATTATTCAGTATCTAGTTGGATCAAATCAGCTCGATTTAGAATAGGGATATGAGCACATTAATTGTAATCAATTTCATGTAACTAAGTGAGAATTGTTATATATCTATGTAAGCATGTAGAGGCAAAGCGCATGAGTGAATGAGTGAGTGTGTAATCCTAGTTTTGGCTGATGTAATATCTCCCTTGAACGATAAATAAACCAAATATCATTGTCTTGTGGATCTTTCCCTGTATAGGGTTTTACCACATAAAATTATTGTGTTAATTTTGTGTGTATGTTGTTGTCTCTGTGTTGTAATTTGTGCCATTTAAATATTTTTAATTTATGCTTCCATTGCACAACAAGAACTCATTCCTTTCAGTAGGGGTTGTTCCCTTTCCTAGATTTACTAATTTAGGAGACACAAATGCCAATGTTAAACTCTACAATTTCATCTCCTTTCCCATCTGTCAATTTCCCCTTGTACATGTCATTCCGATCAAACACCCTTTCCAAGGGAGCCAACCCTCTTGGCAAGGAATCGTCGGGAAAGTCTATGACCTTAATGCCCCCCCTTTCATTTAGTAAGTTTATCAAAGTCTTTGAAAATTCATCTTCATTTTGGAGGAAATGCAAAATCTACTTTTCGTCATCAAAATCTTGCTAGTGTTCTAAGTTGTCAGGAACTAAAGGCCTGAAATTTACCTCCACCTTGTAAGGGAGAATTTCTTCACAGGGTTGTAGGGTGGAAGCAGAAACAACCAAGCCATATGCCATGGAATTTTCCTCTCTAGGAATGGCTTCTATTGAAAATTTGTCGAAACTTTTCATCGCATCCAAAACAACATCCCTGTATTGTTTTAGCCTTGGATTATTGGCAGAAAAATCTCTCTTAACTTGGGAAACGATCAAATCAAAATCTCCTCTTACATATAAGGACCTGATATTCATATCAATGGTGAGATTAAAACCCAAGATAAGGGGCTCATATTCAAAAATATTATTAGTGCAATCAAACTCAAGCCTATATGAGAAACATGTAACTCCCTTGTCTTGCGATATTAGGACTATTCCAGCGCCTTAACCTACACTTGAATGTGCCCCGTCAAATTTTAAGGCCCAACACCCATTTTTTTTCTCTTCATCCTGAAAAAGAGAGTTTGATAAGATGTGTGTGCAGTCAATATCTTCGTGAACTATGTGGATTTGTTGTGGAAAACTATTATAGTTCCCATTCTTTTATGTGATGGTGACCTCAAGGTATAAGACAATATGATCACCATTGTCATTTGGGATGATAATATAAGAAAATTTAAGATGAACACTCCCTCTCATTTCATTTATCCATTCCTTCAACAATAGAAGCCCACATGCCTCTGGTACATCAATGCCTATGACATCTACCAGGAAAGACATGTCCAGAGATTGTTCAAGGCTTGCTTCCAAATCCTAAATAATCCCACAAACTGAATTTTTCCTTGAATCCATATGATAGATGTTTTGTAAGGTCGTGTTATCTTTAATCCGAGTTTTTTGACAAAGTGCATTGTCATGATATTTGTGGAAGCCTCGGAGTTCAAAGTAAAATTGTGTAAAGATAGGTGATTTATGTTCAAAGTAACAAGAAAAGGTGGGTGACTTTGTATTCGCCCAACGTGGATGACTACAGGGAGATATTCCTTTTCTCTGACATTGTTTTCTTGACTGAAATTGATGGCTATTGCCTCCTCCATATTATGGGCTTGAGGGAGAAATATTTGGGCATGTCTCGACAACTCTTCTTCAACTTTGTTTGCTACAAAAATTTCTTCAAGAGCCAATTTTTCCTTTGTGATAGAAAGAGATTTCTTAGTGTCATGTAGTACCCATTTTCTCTTTATGGACTCAAGCATATGATTAGTAGCTTTAACATCAACTTTTCTTTCTTTTGATTTGAGATATGTCTTGGTAACACATAGATCCTTGGTAGGAGATGCAGTTTGGACAAGGTGAATCATTTAATTTTCCTGGACAATGTCCCGTGGGAAACTAACGTTGTGATGATGAGAGGAAAATAAGTTTTCCTCTATTTTGCATGCCCTATCCTGGGCTTCCTTTAGGATATTAGGTTTTTTTTCCCTATCAAAGAACCATAAGGATCATTTATAGTTTGCATATAACTTTGGAGAATGCCATCCCGAGGGGGTTTGAAATTATGAGGAATTTTTTTATGAGGGTATTAAACTTGTCACTTAAATTCATGATGTCCTCCCTTGGTTCCTTCCTACAATAGTAGAGTTGATCATAAAGGGATAACAAATACTCATCCTTTTGTGAATATTCTAATGAAGATACCTTAGAAGGTGTTCCAAGTGGTAATTTCCCTTGGTGTGATATTATCATATCATTATATGGCCTTCCCTATGAGAGATAAAGAGAAAATATTCATCCATACATATTTGTATTGGTCATGCAGTTGAAGAACACTCAGAAAGGTGTCCAAATGATGTTGGATTAGGGTGGGACTGTCACCAAAAAAAGTGGGAAGCCATTCTTTAAAATCCTTTGGGATCTTATGGGGCGATCCAAGGATCCCTTTGATATGCAACGACTTGCATACATTTTCTTCCCAAGTTTCTTGGAACACACTCACGACAACAAGTGTAGAAGAGGGATAGGTAAGCATAGGTGGAGGATTAGGATGCTTGAGTGAAGGTCTAGAATGTCAGCAAGTTTCTTCCCAAGTTTCTTGGAACACACTCACGGCAGCAAGTGTAGAAGAGGGATAGGTAAGTAGAGGTGGATGATTATGATGCTTGAGTGAAGGTCTAGGATGCTTTAGGTGAAGGCCTAGGTACATATGGAGGGCTAGGGTAGTCCCTCCCTCAAGTTTGTCTCATGATGGAGTCGTCGGATGAGATTTATGAAAAAGGATCACCAAGAAAGGTCGGGGAACTTCCCTCAAATGGAGTCACCAGGAAAGGTATGGGTAAGGATTTGGGATTAAATCTTGACATAGTGTCATTAGGGCTCAAAAGAGGATTCAAAATACTCCTCGAAAATGGTGCCAAACTGTTATCGCATGGATTGTAGCTTGGGAAAATCCCAACCCAAGTCACAAAGGTGAGAGAACTATGGGAGTACCTACCCACTATAACCTTAGATAGACACTCCCCTCACTTTAGTGATATTAAATCACCACAAGGGGGGAATCTCGGTGACCCTAGGGGGATTGAGATGGAAAGTGGGAGAATTATCAATGAACACCCCTATAGGTCAATGTTGGAGAAGGAGAAAGGCTTAAGAATGAGTCTTGTGGATGGTAAATGATTTCCAAGTATTATGTACTTGCAAAACAGTGTTAGCCCTACCCAGAACAAGACAAATGATGGAAACAATAGCCTTAAACCAATGGGGATCAAGCAAGAATCCTTTTTGTCCCAAATTTCAGCAGTATGGAAATATATAGATCAACAATAAAATATGTTAATAGCTGCAAATTTATCCATCCAAAATCTAGTACAAGATATCAAAAATAAAGCTAGCAATGACTAGTCAAACTTCCAATGTTTAAAGCAAGACTTTGGTGGCATTAAGGGTTGTTTATTAAGTGTTATCATCAATTTATTATGACAGACAAATGGATGTATAAAAAAATTGCTACAACAAAAATATCTAGCCACATAAATCAACATGTAAACTGCCCAATAATTAGCCAATAACCAGTAGAACAATTACCAAGGTTTACAAGTGAATTTCAACAGTAGAATAGTGAGCAATGGATGATGAAAAGGTGATTTCACAGCACCCCTAATGGATGTAGTATTAATTTTTAACAACAAAGAGAATTACTTGGATAAACTAGACGCCCTTAGGGCACAAAGAAGCCTAAAGCATGAAGAATTGATTCCAACTTGAGCAATTGCAATATCTCTAAAATTTACACATACCAATGCAACAATTTTATATCTCCAATGCAAGTATATTAGTTCCTTGTAAATTAATTTCATGGATTCTCTTGTGTAAGAACTAGGGTTTGCTACTTCTCTGTGGGTGTAATCCCTTTTACTCCATAAAGCAAACAAAACCTAGCAAGGTAAATCTACAAGGGTGGAAGTTCTTTTACTCCTTGTAGCAACCTTTGCAAATAGCTTATTCAATGACAAAAATGATAGATATTGGTGGAGGGTGTCTGCCCTTATACTCCTCCAAGATTTAAAAAAAATTAATCTTGCAAACAAGAAGAAACAACACAAAAGCATGAATTCCTTTCCTAGTCCAATAAATAGCAAGATAAACCCTTCTTTACCAAGGATATTCCATCACAAGAGAAATAACAAAGAATCCAAGAGATAGTGCCTAGCTTATTCTTCCAATAGACAAGTAATAACATCCACAAATCATAAGAAAGAGATAGTGCGCCTTTCCCAAGTAGGGCAAAATATTCATCCAAAAAGTATGTAATTCTCAAGAGAGTTATATCAAAATGAAATGTGAGGTGACCTCTATTTAGATGAGGTCACCTAAAATAGTTTGTCCACATTCATAATTTGAGGAGACCGACCTCACAAATTTTCCTTCCTAAACAACACTTTTTACCAAATTAAAAAATTACAATGAAGAAACCCCTAAAATGATGATGTTACTCCCTTAGGAGGTGATGTAGGGGCATAAAGAGAAAAACATTGAACTTGTTGAGGAAGTTGTTGGGCCTCCCAATACCAAATGTCAATGTGATAGGGTCTTCCTTCAACAAACATGCCATATCATCATCAAACACATTACACTACCAAACCCTAGCCTTCCAAGTGATGATGTGATGCCCCAAAAGTGAAGTGTATGGCCTCCTAAGGAAAACATTGGGGCTAGGAAGGCTAGCGAGTCACCTCCAATGGATAATCAAATGCCTCCAAAGGAAACATCCCTCGTCCAAGTTGTCCTAATGAGTGGGGTCTGGAATTAACTCGATGGGATTCATGCCCCCATGAAGGCCCAAGCAAGGCTTGTTCCTCCACAAGTATCCACCAAGCAAGGTCCTGCAAAGACAAGTAAAATTCACCATCCAAGGGTCTCAAGTCATATGTATCATGCCAAGTAAATCACATTTAATACAAGAACCATCTAAACATGTGCATCAAATATATCCTTTCAAATCAAACAAGTTCTCAAATACCCTATGCAATTTGCCATATTTAGATATGGGAGGGATGTCATAATGCCCTATTTGGCGAACCAATTCCTCAAGTAGGGGATAATCCCAAGGGGAATCCTTTCTTGATTATGTAGTGAATGTGAGGTCGATGGGGTTAGACTTCTAGGTATGGGGTTTCATGACATACAAGGGCTCATATTGTCTCATTTATGAGTTCCTTTGTTGAGGGCTAGCCTCATCCTTTTCCTCTTTTTGTTTTTAAAGCATATTTTTCCAAGCCCTTTATTATCCATTCATTTTGCAAGTGTTTACAATTTGAAGACATTAAGGGTAATTAAAAGGAAATGCATGGCCCACATATGCTCTACCTTGGTTTGCATGATTTTATAAGTTGAAGACAATAAGGGGCACTAAAAAGAAATACATAGCCCACATACGCTCTACCTTGGAAAGTATCATTGATCAATCTATTATTTATTTTATGGTTCCCTCATTTTTTTAGAGGTGTTTCATTGCTCTCGAGATCCTAAGGCGAGCTTATATTGCATGATGTTTTTTCCAGGGCACCTTCGAGCCTAGTGGCCCCTTCTTCCCATGAAATGAGGTACATGCCCTTCTTGGGTCAATAAGCCTGAAAACCTAAATGATAGGGGAATAAGTAATGGAAGGTAGCAAGTATGAGCAGGAATGGTATGATGTTAAGGTCCTAACCCGCACATAGGTAGATCAATGTATTTGGATGTAATAAAGGTCAATATTAATAAGACCTTTCAGAGCTTATATTGCATGATGTTTTTTCCAGTTCCTGTCAAAGTGTCTCTCCTCAAAGCAAGTTCCCTCTCAACAACAAGTTCTGTCCTGTTTGTAGCACCAAAGCGCAGTCGTATGAGCGTCCCAAACCCGCACATAGGTAGATCAATGTATTTGATGTAATAAAGGTCAATATTAATAAGACCTTTCAATAAAAATAGAATAAAGCGGATGTAAGAAGACCCATTAGAGTTTCCTTCTAGAAGGATCTTCTTCTAGTTGCTTCTTTTTAGTATAGATAGGGGTCGAGGGTAGGAGAACCCTAGTTTGGATATTATTGTATCGTAGCTACCGCTCATTTGAGGTTGCCCCTCAAGAGGTCTCAGAACATTGCTATCCATCTAAAGTGTTATTTCGCTGCTATTTCGCTGTATATCATTTCTCGCATTGTAAGATTATGTCGATATTTCATCGCTATTCTCACAGTTTCTACTTCGCTTTTTGTTCTCGCATATTTTATATCCGTATCTTGCAAGTATCAGAGCACTTTCCTTTAACGTAAATTGTGGGTATTTTTTTCCGAGGGTAGAGACGTATTCCAACAGTCTTTGCCACACAGATCCGGCTATTACGCCGCGATAAACCACGGGTTGAGGGATTCATACACGCTAGAAATACAAGTGGTTCTATGACGCTTGTTACACCCTTGTGTAACCCCTCGTTGGTACCGAGAAAGATCGACAACACCTCGTGGTAATGGATCGGGCCTAGATTTCCTCAAGCCCCTCTCGATAAACTCATCGGGCCGCCGGACCGCTATATAGTGTCACCGGAACAACACTCGAAGATACTCTCTAGTACCGGTAGCTCGGGTAGTAACGCTAAGGGTACCTAGCCTATCCTCCTTAGTTAAAGTGCCCCCGAGATTAAAAGGTCGTAGTACTCATACCGTTGGCCCTCCCGTGACTTATATCGTAGGAGAGCTATAGCACATGGTAAACCTTTGTCTGTAGAACCCTGAATACCCAACCCTTGGGGACATAAACAACAATATAAACAATTAAACCGGCCAGATCTATTAACCCGTGATCCGTATTCGCATTGCTAAGTAAATACCGGTTGAGAATCGGGGATTTCCAGCACCGCAAGATTCTTCGCACTCAAAGCACAACCCCGCATCAGAAAAAAAAAAAAAAAAAAAAAAAAAAATTCACCCTTATTTGAGACTTATTCCATTAGACTCATCTCTTCAGCCTTATCACTTTCATCCATAAAATTTTTCAGTACCGACTCTCACCAGCACTTTCACCACCCATTTTTCACCATTGTTTGAGACCTTTTCCATAGGATTCATCTCTTCCGTATCACTTTATCCATAATACTTTTCCTCGCAGTACTGACCCCGCCAGCCCCTCTTTCACCACCCGTCCTCATGGCCTATACCTGTATCCAAGAACTAGAGTCTTGCTTCAACACCCCGCAACATGGTTTACCTGAGACCCAAAAAGAAGTGCGCAACAACTTCGCTACTATTGCCTCCTCGCCAGATGCCTCCATAATTGCATCCGTCAATGTAGCCGTGTAGCCCGCAATGGCGGAAGTAAAATGAACTTGAATCGGCTGCTAGCACTCACCAAACTCAAAATCCTTCTTGATGATGATGCACCTAAAAGACTGGCGAGAACCTCTTCCCATTCCTTTCAACCACATCACTGCAAAGGACATACCGCCCGCTGGTGGATGTGACCAAATTTGATGGCTCGACCCCAATCGGTTAATGCCACAAATGGAACATTATTTCTCTCTACAACATTGTAGATGACTTGGCCAAACTCTATAGTTTTCCATCTAGATCAAGAACGCGGGTAATGGTGGCAATGGAGAAAACTTCAATAAGGATATATTGTTTCTAATTCAATTTGTTGTCGAAGCTTATGAACGCTTTGACTCTGACACCATCCATTTGGGCCGCTTGACAAAATTGAAGCAATTAGACACAATCGAATACTTCATAGTTGCATTTGAGAGCCTGGATTTTCGAACAGGGTACACCGATGCCTTTCGCGAAAGTGTTTATCAAGGCCTCAAGGAGGAGGTTAGGGGCCCATGTCCCCGCTGGTTCGAATTCCATGACTTGGGTGGAGGCTGCTACCAAAAAATCCAAAGAAGCACAACAAATTGTTTCTCTCAAAACCGTAAGCCTACCTTTATCCCTATACCAGAAAACCCTACTCATTCCCCTCCTTAAAAATCCAAAAAATTGACCCGGGTCAAATGGCTGAACGACAACCCAAATTTCATATAACTTCCACTGATGAAAAATATTTCCTGTGCCACAAATGTAAGGAACAAAATTCATTTATACCTCTCGAGGATACTAAGAAGACGATGATGACACTTCCCCCGTTCCCAAGTCACCAGAAACTTATGAAATAAAACCTCCTTCCGACACTCCTGCAGAAGAACACATCATTTCCTTCAATGCTCTCAATGAATTCTCTCGCCTAAACTCTCAAGATAATCGGGTTATATCAGCAATCAGGTCATCATCTGGTTGATAGTGGCAACACCAACAACTTTATTCATCACAAGACGCTTCTAAGAAACTCCACCGCTATATCCATGTCATAATAATTTCCAAATCATGATTGCCAATGGGGGTTCTAGGAAATGTGGCGGGCACTATGAAAACGTGCGTCTCCAAATAGGTGACTATAACCTCAAATCCCATATGTTTCATATTGACATGGGAGGTTGCGACAGGGTGTTGGGTGCCGAATGGCTCAAATTTTCAATATCCCATTCTCGTGGATTTAACCCTAACCATGCACACCATATGCCACACACATACCTCCTTAAGGTACCACTCTGGTTCTCCAAATCATCGGGCTCAGTGCATGGAGAAATTTCTCAAAAGGTCATTCGGGTGTCATAGCCCAACTCATTCAAGCCACGAGATCCCACCCGGTAGTCTCAAGACCTCCAAGTCCTCTTGACTAAACATCAAATGTTTTCTCACCCCCCAAGGACTCCTTCCCACAAGGCTCATGATCATTCCATTCCTTGTCCTGTAGCTTCCCCCCAACATACTATATCGCTTTCACCTCCCCCTTTGCCCAAAAGACGAAATTGAAAAATGGTACATGTGAACTCCTGACCGCCGGTCATCCGGCCCTAGTATCGAAGTCCCATCTTCCTACTGCCATGGTGTACTAAAGAAAGAAGCTGTTCATGGCTTAATGTGTCCCACTTCCCCAATAAACTCGCCACCATCAAAGATAATTTTCCCATCCCTACTATTGATGACCTCCTGATGAACTGAAAGGGTGCCTCCACTCCTTCACCAAACTTGATCTTCGCCGCTATCACCATGATCCTGTATGAAAGAGGTCACATTCCTAAGACGGGTTTCTTTCGTGACTCCAAGTGCGAGGGCCACTCACGAAGTTTTTGTCATGCCCTTTGGTTGTGTAACGCCCCCCCAGCCCTCCCAGTCCACGCATCCCCAGGCTGTCCAGTCCAACCTGACCAAGTTCTTCCCTGCCTCACATGACTCTTTCTTTCCTCAAACACCAAATGTTCTTTTGGTGCGTCCAAGTTGAATACTTGGGTCATCTCTCGTAAGGTGGTGTCCTGTGGACCAAAAGATTGAAGCTATGCAAGATTACTGCACTCTAAGACTCCTAAAAAAGCTTCATGGATTTTGGCCCTCATTGTGGTATTACTCAAGTCTGCCAAGAACTATGGAAAATTGCAGCACCTCTCACCACCCTCCTGTGCTATGAACTCTTTCAATTGGACCCCCAACAGCGCCTCAAGCTTTTCAAACTTTGAAGATGGCTATGTGCACCACTCCGCTTCCGGCTCTCCCTGACTTCATAAAGACATTTGTGTTGGAATGCTATCACATCCGAAAGGTATCAAGGTTGTCCTTATGCAAGAGGGTCGACTTTGCCCTACGAGCAAACAACTGCCCTAAAAGAATTGGAAACCTATTTAAGGCAAGAAATGTTGGCAATTCGTAAGATGCGCTGAATTATGGCCCTTATCTCTTATAGGCAACGATTCCAAATTAAGATGTAATTATCGAAGCCTCAAATACTTTGAACAATGTATCTAAGAGCAAGCCAAAATGGGTCACTCGCTCTTCGTCATGATTATGAGATCATTTACAAGAAGGGCAAAGACATTGTAGTGGCAGATTCACTGTCCAGGAAATATGAAGAAAAAAAGGGTCCCTCTTTTCCCCATTGTTCGGACACGCAGTCGCACCAGAATGGCCGCAGCACCCCAAAAGTTCGTGATCTAATTCGGAATCGGCTAGGCTCCCTAGGGTACTTCCTCTTTGGCTTCGGATGAGCTCATACAAAGGTCGCTTGTATTTAAGTAAACAATCCAAGCTCAACCACTTGCATTCCTCTCGAGTTTCATGCTACACCCACGTAACAAGCACCTGTGGTTCACCTTCCAAAACATATGACAAAGTTAAATTTTCTTTTTTCTGGGATGGTATGAAATGACCCGTTGTTTCAGGGTTGAATGTGGAGGTTTGCCAACGCACGTGCGGGAGAAATTTTCAAATCTCCGTGCACACTCCAACCGGCCCCCAATTTCCTGAGCACGGAAGGATATATCTATGGATTTTATTACGTGCTTACCCAACCTAGAATAATTCGTTGATAATGGTGGTGGTGGATCTACTTTCCAAGTATGCTCATTTGTGTTATCTAAATGTACCCATTTGCAAGATCCATCTGCGGCCCAAATTTTCTCGCTGGATCGTGTCTTCAAGCTTCATGGCATGCCAAACTCTGTTGTCTCTGATCGAGACCCAACCTCCACAAGCAATCTTTGGCAAGAAATCTTTAAGTTACAAGGCACAATCAGATCTCAGCATAGCTTGTCATCCCTATACTGATGGTCAAAATGAAGTCGCCAACAAGTGTTTGGAAACCTATCCGAGGTGCTTTGCATCAAAAAACACTTGGCTCCAATGGTTACCCCTCACAATGGTGGTACAACACTACATATCATACCACTCACATGACTCCCTTTTAAGCAAGCATGGATGTAGTTTCACCGCTGGCCTTCATACTTCTACTGCACTGAAGGTCCATACGGAATTTTAAACACTCCTACAACGGGAGATATCATCCTTCGCACTTTAAAGAGAGAGAACTTGGTCATGGCCTTAATGTAATGAAGCAAAGAAGTGAGATCATAATGTCAGAACGTCACTCTGTCGTATGGGATCAGGTGTTTTTGCTGCTACAACCATATAAGCAAACTTCCTCAAGGCTTGAGCAGCATTGTGGCTAGCCCCTAAATTTCATGGCTCCCACAGCTTCTAGTGGGATAAGTCGTGATATCGCTTAGCTCGCCTTCAACAAATTTTAAGCTACATCCCTGTTTTTATGTGTTTCCTCGCTTGAAGAAGGTGATTAAACTGTGTGCCAACTTCAAACCAACCTTCCAGAGTTAGATGAATAAGGATCCATTTGGCTATATCCATAATCATTTTTGTACCAGCGTGAGCATCGCTTGTGCTAGAGAACCATCAAGGAAGTGTCAGATGGAGGAGCATTCCTAGATACTTAAAATGTATTCTACAAAGTTTCGACATCTCAAGGCCTTGAATAAGGTCGCTTTTGGTATGGACATGTTAAGGTCCTAACCTCGCATTATAGAGACATCTAAATTTATTTGTATGTAATAAAGGTCAATATTCACAAGACCTTTCAATAAAATAGAATATATGGAGGTATTCCATTAGGTTTTCTAGAAGGATCTTCCTCTAGATGCTTCTTTGGTAATAGGAGCCAGGGTATGAGAACCCTAGTTGATATTATCAGAATATACCCTGATTGAGTAGTTTCAAGAGGTCTTCCTCACTGCTCGATTGGAGGTTTCCCCCTCGAAGAGGCCTGTGAACATTGCTATCTGATTCAAAGTGTTATTTATGTTGCTATTTCGTATATCATTTCTGTGTATTGTGAAGATTATGCTGGATATTTTACTATTATTCTGTCATTTCTAGAATTTCGTTTCTGTTCTGCATATTTTATATATCTGGTATCTTGCATATGATGATCCTTAAAGGATACCCCCTAGTAGCAACCCTTTCCCTGAGGGTGGCCAGTTACTAGGAAACCATGACACTCACCAAGGTGAAATAGGGAAAAAATCATAATTTCCAAGCAAATGCTCCATAATCAAGAGAAGCTTTAATGTGACATATTCAAATGCTTCAAGTATTAAGGTGACACTTGAATTTTTACCTCATGGAGCAAGATCCACTATCCTCTGGAAGAAAGTTAGTGTGGTGAATGCCATCATGACGAATGAAGAAGTATGGTGGTGAGGCGGAGCTCCATCTATGTGAGTGGACACTATCAGTCAATCCATCTCTCGGTATTCCATGTCTGCAACCTGAGGGCCTTGAGACATCATCTCCCTAGTTACCCCTACAAATGGGGGGTACCAATATTGGTTGTGGACTTGTTGATTGTGGTGCAATCAACCCTTTGGAAAACCTATAATATAGAAGTGTTGTGTTTGTTTCAAAACTTTCCTTTTTGTTGTTACCTTGTTCTTATTTTTGCAATCAGATTAGTAGTTCTTACCATTTATTGTGATATTAAGCTATCCTTTAAGTGGCTTCTTTTCGTGTTCCTTCTATCTCTCTTGTGGTAACCCTATAGGATCCCTTCGAGCTACTTAAATCAATTTTTTCCTAACACTTTGGTGACGTGTTTACACGTTGTCCAAAGAAATTCTTTTGATGTTTTTGTCATTAATTGCAGAAAATCAGACCTCCGAACAACATCCCAGTACCTAGGGAATCCCCCCTGAGGTTGGCACACACCAACCCAAACAGAGAGGAGACTTGTCTGTGACAATTTGGGGATTTTATCCTTGAATGAGAACATTATTCATCATTGTTTATTCTATTATATCTACTCAATTGGAGGGTGAAAAAGTGTGCTAACAAATTAATTGGCATAGTTGTTGGGGAACGCAAGCCTTGGTAACACGACACTTGGTGAGTTTTTACTTTAATTGTTTTATTTTATTTCACTCACCCGATGACTGCATGGGATACAAGGACGGAATAACAGGGGAACCTATGTAGATTGTCTCGATTTTACCCCACTCAATGACTATTTCCATCCCTCAGCAAACCATAACACTTGTTTCAAAATAGTTCTTTCATTACTCCCACCACTAGTCCTGCTCGCACAGTTGGTTTGATTGTTTTACAATCGTTTCAAGTGTCTCTTCCATTCACTATTGCAACTGTTATAATTTTCATAAGTACTTCGACACCTCAACTATCATCTATCCCATCCTCATATGATTTAATTGTTCCAAGTTCTAGTGCTTCCACTGTCTCAAGTACTTCAACTATTTCAAGTTATAGCAACATCATCGGGCAAGGAGATAGATTTACTTTTAATTCTTATGCTCCATTAGACATTACTACAATTCCTAGGAAACCTAATGGTTTTCTTACTACTAACTATGTCAAAAAGTTGCCAAAGTTTCATGGGAATGATGACATCAATGCGTAGGAACACATAGATCAATTTTTGAAGGTATGCGATGATGAGGTTGTTGAACATGAGGACACGGAAATGAATATGATTGTCTCGACTTTGGAAGATGAAGAACACACATGGTACAAGGGTATTCCAAACAATTCTAGTGACAGATGGAATTCCTATAGCACCAAGTTCTTAGAAATATGGGGCGACAAACAAGATACTTCTCTCTTACTCATAAAATTTTCAAACATTAATACACAAGAGAATGAGACTGTTTTGGAATTTAACAAACATTTTTCTAAAGATTATCATAAAATTCCTAATGTTGAGTTTGCTTTAATTTCTTATTTAGAGAAGTTTGATGTAATTTTAGGTGTGTTGATCAGGCAAAACGAACCACAAACATTGGATGTAGCTTACAACGAGGCCATAAAAAATGACTATATTGAATTTGAATGTGATTTCCATAAAAAAATTATTTACCCTCACGCAACCAAACACAAGTTAGAGGCCAGGCTCCCCTTTTGCATTACAAAAAATGACACCTAAATGGGGGTCACTGAGTGGTAGGTGAACTACCAGCCTTTGTTCGACGACAATCAATCATAGCTTGAGACAAGGATAAAGAAATCACAGAAACATAACAGAGCCACAACTGATGTTTGATGCAAAGAAATGGATTTAGGATCCCAAAAACACCAAACCCATAGTTCCAATGAGCAATTATTGCATAACCCAAAAGAGCACATGCAAAGTGTTGAGGAGTCAGAAGGTGATGAGGACATGGCTCGAAAATGGAAGCGGTCCTCCCAAACATTGGGTCAGTCTTTTATCGATTTGGACCCAAGCATGGAGGAAGAACGTACGCCCTCACCGGTTGCCACTTGGATTGAAGAAGAGGTCACGTAGCCTTCCGCACAACAAAATGTCCGCCTGGTTTAGGGTCTTGGGAAGTGCTGACGAACAAACACCACTAAATGGCCATAGGCTGATACTTCGACGCTAAAAACAGGAAAACATGTGACCACCCTTTCCAAGTTGGGAAAGAATCTTATAACACAGTTGTCGAGACAACAAATTTTCCAGAAGCACATCGCAAGGAAGTTTGATTCCCTTTTTTGATAGTTGGCCCTCCTCTCACCACCAGTCTCTCCTCCTCAAGAACCCCAGTCCGAAGATGCTCCAGGCATGAGCTAGAAAAGGGTGTTGAGGGTGAGTTGCTTGGTTGTTTTCCCAGCCGACTCGACCAAGGCCGAGTTTGATATTACATAGGTACCTACCGTCAACCTACAAAGTTTTGTCACCACCGTAATGAACTCGGGGAGAGGAACCATACTTTCATTGGAGTGCATGAACAATTGCGCCAACAATATGACCAAGAAGTCACAACCCATATCGATACCAAGTCATATCCATAGCAAGAAGTGCTCGCACGACATGAGGTAGAGGTTGCGCGACAGGACCTTCAAAAAATTCATCTTGTCAAAGATGCTACGCACACATACACCAAATCACAACATGAGGAAGCCCTGGTCAATTGCGTTCAACTCCTCAATGTAGTTGAAGAAGAAGACACCCAGGTGTGCCCGTCAAAGTAGGCCTAGGTTGAAATACAGGTGCCACAAAAAATTCAAGCAGTCACTCAACATTTTTAGGCCTTGGAGTCGTATAACCTCGTACTTTGCACATGGATCCAACAGTCGGTAGCAGTGGATCTTGAGCTACAATGAAAAATTGTGATGACCAAAGAATCCCTTCACAATAGCCAGGCCCGACTTAAATACTTTTTTGATTTGGTCAAGTATAACTTCACCCTTTGGATCACCTACAAAATCCACTAGAATTCAACTCCATTGATGACATGGTTCGTGCGACTAAAGTAGAGGTCTCCCAATAGAAGAGTAGTTTGGCTTCCCTACCCCTGGGTGAGCAAAAAGATGTAATGATAGCCATCACTAGAAAGACAAAAGATATCATTGTCACTCAATCAAAGTAGCAAACTATTTATGAGTTAGCTGACGATGGGGCTAATAAGGCCAAAAAATTTTATACTTAGCTTGCAGTAGTGTAGCTCGTGGTCACTCCAATGCTCGAGAAAATCGAGCATATTGACCTTCAATCTCCTCGGGTCACAACGATTGATAAAAATGAGGTGGTTCATCTCACTCAACAACTACTTGCCACCCTGGAAAAAATTGACAGTTAGTTCAAGGAGTTCCTTCAAGAACTCATGAAGACTGTTTCTTTCGTGGCATTTATCACACCCTGATCAAGAACATTGGCTCGAGGACGAGCCAAGTAATGGTGTTGGGAGCCTATTGGCACACAAATTTTTGGGGCAAGTTTGTGGGTGTGCACAAGAAAATTCATGCACACACTTCAATTTTGCATGCAAATTAACAACTACACGAAAAACGAAATAAGACGCATAAACTAGTAAAAGTTCTACAATGCGCGTGAAAGATCAGAAGATATTGCATGCATGCCAAATCACGAAGAATATCTTTGGGAATATTCCTGAATTATTAACTCAAATAGAATGAGAGATCGTGGGGTAGATAAGGAATTAGCTGGCAAGTTTGTTAGAACTGCCACAACTCCAAAGAGGCTACATGGGTTGCATACGAATGGCAGAAGCGTGCGGAACTAGCGTTCAATAGAGTGAGTGGAGAAGAGGAAAAAGTGACAGTGTGGAATAGTAAAGAAGAGAATAAAAAGGAGAAAAAAAGACACAGAAGAGAGTTCATAGATTCTGAGATCGACAGTAGAGGAGAAATCGGTCTGGGTTGTTTTTGCATGAGTCATGTTGTGACTTTGTGCAACGGTTTTGTATGTGGCTAGAACAGTTTTGTAAAGAGTCTGTAATGGAGTTAGTGTAGTATTGTGTGCAAAATATAAAAAATATCGCATGGTGCAATGTAATGCATCACTAGTAGAATGTATTAGAGCACGGGGCGTTATTCATATTGCATTATGAGTCTCTTGATGTATGCATGGCACTATTTGAATGGAAATAATATAAATTTGTTGTTCTCTCTATCGATCACTATGTTGATTATGAGTTAAATGGATGGATGTGTTAATAATGTATGTTGTTAATATGTTAATGAACTATGATGGAATGCGTGAATGCACAAGTGGCTTCCTGATATGCTTTATCTCTTCATCTCGGACACAAGACCAAATGGTCTTTGTGATTCTCATGGCGTCTCGGGTGAGATCTTCTTCGGTCCTAAATTGAAGATTGATATGCCGATGTTTTGGGGTTTTTTTGGTCAACTCTGGACGAACCCTGGGTAATCAACCCCTCGGTGTTAAGAAGGATGCACCCAAGGGAGCCAACAAGATGTTAGTGACTTGTGCTTACAACTTTGAAAATATCTCTTCTAATTCATCCCATGGATAGTTACTATACTCATCTGCCATGGCTAGGGTTTTCAAACTTTACGTCAATTTCGAGATCCTATAACTTCCCACAAAAAATCCCAAAGAAAGTTGCTTTGGTACCAATATGATCTATAAACTACCATGGATATTCCATTAGAATAGTTTGTCACAATAGATCTTACAAGTTTTTGCAATATATTACTATGCAATGCTTTACTTTAGATTCAGATTTGTTATTACTAGCTTAATGAATGAAAATATTGAAATAACTGAAATTGAAATGAAAGAAGCTAAGCAAATAACACACTATCCAAACAATGAACACAAGATGTACCTTTGAAAAAACAAATACGAGAAAAACCCAGCTAGAAGGTCAAGCCGGTCCTCTGCTCTTTTATTTTCAGTTATGAAATGCAAATACAAAGGAATTGGCACTCACTATGGAGTTACCATGGACATTATGGCCAATATGGCTGCTACATGATCTTATACTTCCTTTGTTCAACTTCAATATCCCACTCCCAAATGCTATACTGAACTATGGAACAATTCATAAACAATAAGAATGGAACCTCCTTTCCTATCCTAACAACTTAGTATTTAACATGGCCTAATAGTTGTTTGGGTTAGGTTTAAGGGTTTTTACATGCCTCGACCCACAATTAATGTTAGGGTTTTAGACCCTCAATAATCTTCTTGAAGGTCCACAAGTTACTAGCTCCACATGTGTGAGTAATGTGCAATGATGTGGCATCCACTTGGTATCATGGCGGTCAATAAGACATGCTAAAGTGTGGGAGGAATAATTTCCACATACAAACTTTGATTGAGGTGATATTCGCGTCGTTGAAAATATCTCGATGTGTGGAAAAATTTGAGAGCATATAAAGTTTGTTCACCAAGTTTTGAACCCAAAATAGTCATTTAAGGCCATAAACAGGCTCCAAAAAGTTCTATACCCCAAATCAAAGTGGGACTTGTCCCTAAAATGGATTGTACAAGCCAATAGCTCCAAGTTTTCCACCCAAAAAGTAACAAAATAGATGACAAATTATTTAATGATCCATTTCAAATCATAGATCCCCATTCCAATCAAGTATCCTCTGTAAACACATCTTCAAGTCTAATTTAAATCCTTCCATCCTCCTCCTTCAAAGCCATACACAATTATTATAGCCTTAGCAATAAAAACATTGTAATGTTTATCATGGATGTCCTATGATTTTGCATTGAGTAACATGAGTTTCTTATCTGATCTTGCCTTGAGTAACATGGGTTTTAGAGTCCTTCCCTCTTTTTTTGTATCTCTAACTTACCTCCATTAGGTAAAATAAAGTTCAATATTGCCATTACTTTTTTTATTTCCATCCGAAATAAAAACACCACCATTAATCATATGGTTATTGACCCTTGATCTACCCTTAATCTAATTATCGCTCTATTTTCCTTATACTTAGACCTCTTTGACCTTTGTCCATATAATTGGACTTGTACAAGATTCAACAAGTCTAAAACCTAATCTATATTGGCACTTGACCTTCTCTTAACCCTTTAGCCCAAAATTGTTTCAAATTGGTTCTTCATTTTCGATTCCAAAGTTGATTCCAACCTTCTCCTTGGATTCCCTTGGTTGGATGTTCCAAATTTTCAACAACTGGTCACCTCCAATTTAATAACTCGTCTCTAAAATAGATTTCTAAATAACAAAAATGAGTGTTGTGTTTCCCTAGGCTCACCTCCACCATGCATTGATCCCTCTCTTCATCTATCCTTGAATGGGGCTTACATGTGTCCCATATATCCATCCTATATGTGTGGGGATGAACCCTCTAAGGGGTGGGACTCCCAAGCTTGAGCCCACAAAAGAACTACAATTCAACCACCATGTCATGCTAACACGATGATAATCATCTTCTCATGTACATGTGCCAAGGTAAAGTTTCCCCAGTGATAGAATTTTCCCCTCTCCACACCTTCCACCATTGTGAGTGTATGAATGGGAAAGATATTAGTGGTATATGTGATATTAGTGGTAGTGGTCTCTCCATCACTATGATGGTCTCTCTCTACATATGACTAACTATCATGTAGGAATGATTAGCTAGATTCATGCCCTTCCTCTCCTCCGGTCAACCTGTAATCCCTACTCCCATTAATTCCATCCAAGCCACATCCTTGCCAACCTAGAATGTAGTATGATCCTTAGTTGTAGCATAGTTTTATTCTTATGTCTACAACACTTACCACATTTTAAACTTGTGGCATCATGACATGTGTTGGTGCAATTATATGCATAATATATTACCAAACATAAATTATCGACCGAGATTCATAATCAATAGAGTTGTTACACTATATGTGCCGACAACAGGTGATTTAACTATGTCTGATGAGTATAGTCTATATAAGAAAACAATCTAAAAACTAACACTTTGTTTTCACACTTCAAAGATAACACTCTCCACACATTTCAAAATTCAGAAAACAAAACTCATAAAAGAGCATATGATCTAAAGTTCTTGCTCAGGTGATGGACCTATTCATTGTTGGCTCATGAAAGGAAAAGATGAATTTTGATTCTATCTCTTATTAACACTCTACATATTCTTAAAAAGGAAACTCAATCAAGCTTAAAAGAAATACGAGGAAAAGTAAAAAACTCCATTATAGGTGCATGTAAGGTGAAATATGGAAATCTTAATTATCCCTAGATTTGCAAGATAAAAACAACACTATAGCATTAAGTTTACCAAATGATTGTCTACACACACATAAAAGGATAGAAAATATTCAATCAAGAATCTATGTTGCACTCATAAATCCATATTACACTCCAGAAATGCTCACTCACTCACTCATAATTACCACACATATTTATTGAATTTTGTCAAATGTTTACTGAAACAAAACAGAAATAAAGTTAGATGTTATAATCAAAACACAAAATGATTTTATCCATATACAAACTAGAATTATATATACAATAGATACAAAGAAGCTTACCTTGGTTGGGTCGGTGGGCCCTTGTCGTACCAACAAGGTAGCTTTAAAATAAACTTACAGAATGAAAGGTTTGATAACATGCATCAATTCCATGAACTGCAATTTATATCATTACTTGAGAAATAGGGGTACAATCAACAATCCTAAAAAATCAAACCTACATCATAACAATTTCTTTCCTTCAAGAACCAATCTTACAGCATAAAAATTCTTCCTTTCCTTAGACCTATGAGGTCTTATTTATAAACAAAATCCATGGAGGAATGGATGAAACTGAATCCCCAAAATCAAAAATCATTTTTTACAATTTTAGGATAAATCCCAAAAATCCGGGTTTTTCATCAATTTGGGCAGATTTGAGATAGAGATCCACCCATATATTCTAAAACAATTCAAATTTTGGAAAAGTGTCTGCGTGTTACTCAATTTTCCACATTCTAGACAAAACCCATTTCGTAGAATTTCTATATATGATGCCATCTGCATGGAAATCGAGGTGCAAGTTGGCAGTTTGAGATTGGCCCCTGAGCTGGAGGTGCACACATGTGAGATGGGTGAATTCTGACACACGTGTCTGCATGCAAACGTCACTTTGGACAAAACCCATGTCCCCGATTTTTCTCTAGAAGCATTCTATAATTTCGAATTATATTTGGTACCGGACGAGCACAGAAATAGGTACCAGACGAGCACAACATTGGTACCGGATGAGTTGAGTACTGGACGAACGTCGAAACAGGTACTTGATTAATAGGGTTTGTTTTCATAAGGTATGCTTAGATAATTCAAAGTAATTAGAGAGCTTTAAACATCAAATATTCAATCCAAATCATTTATAAATCATCATAAATCATGATTAAATACAAGTTACCTCATATGTACACAATAATTGCTAAATGACATGTTTGTTGAGGAAAATAGGCAGAGAGTGCATATGTATTAGGAAAAATTGGTCAGGATATGGGACACAATAAGACAATTGGAGGTGACAAAAAGGAGGCTCAACATTTCACCCATGCCTTATCCATTGCATGTCCTCATACAACAATGATCTTCAAAATTTCAAAATTGATGGTACTACTCACTCGATCAAGCATTCCCTAAAGTTACACCCTTCTTCAGCTCCTCAAGTTCTCTTTTAAGTAACTTGTTATACAATATGAACCTCATGGTCTCTGCTTCACACTTCTTACCCATGACAAAGTAGTTATGATAGCAAAGTGGAGTCATGAGTAATAGATTATATCTGTTAGTGATTTGACGTTAAGTCTTATCCAATATGTTGTGGATCATAATTAGGAGAAAGGGATAGATGTGACTCTAATATGATTATAGGATAGTGGCCAAGAGTTTTCATAATGACTTTGACTAATAGGCCCCTGGATAGATTACCTTCAAAATAAAAGTGATATAAGCATAGTTTAGATCCCATTTGAAGAGAGGAACACATAAAAGAATACATCCCGAGATGATTAACTCGTCTCTTATCAAAGATTTCAGAGATGAATCTCTTCTTGCCTAGGTAAGGTGAATTTTATATAATGAGGGTCCCACTTTCATGCAAACATATTTATTTTAAAGATAGAACCTTAAAGTGGATACTTGAAGGTTCTTAAGAACATCATCCGAGAGATATGAAGGTCATCTTCTAGCCTTCATTTGATCATGATTGCTTCAGAATGAGACCCGAGGGTTTTTGTTAAGTTTTAGGTGTGTCACTTTATGTTTTTTCCAACTCCTTTTACCTGGCATAGCCCCGCTGCCAACAGGCCTATTCAGTACCTCGACAGGTTTAACTTAGTACCATACAAGCATGGCCCTACTACCAACAGGCCTGTTCAGTACCTTGGCAGGTTTACTTGTACTTCTTGATACTTCATTTTTATTATATTACTCAAAATATTTAGAATGATGTATATTGTTCATTGACAACTTTGGAGTATAAGGAGGGCAGGTGGTATGAGAGTGTTTTAGAGTTATTAGGCACATAATTAATTTCTTGCAATCATCCCAAGGGTGACATAATCCACATTATCCTTAAATCTCACTTATTCAATGTATAATGGAACATCTCGGATAATGATTAAGAGGTCCCCCTAGTTAATCCTATTAGGGTTCTCATGAAAGTTCATTGAGGTTTTGCAGGGGTGGTCCACCACATGAGGTTTTCATCAACACCTCCCAAGAGAAACTTGTAAAGAGAAACTTGTAAAGAGAAACTTGTAAAGATAAACTTGTAAAGATAAACTTGGATAAGAACTTGTTGAGTCAACTAGGTTAGTATTAAACATAATGGTGTCACCACTTTTCAATGGATATTTCAATTATTCATCACTTTTTTCAAAATGATGAGGTAATAAGACAGGTGCACTCGTTATCATATAGAGCTAAATGTGAAAATATCTCCTTAAAGGATAGTAAGGATGATTCATTTAGGGGTGATTGTAGCAATGTAGGAGGAATATGTACATGAGAGTAAAGAACAATTCAACACAAGACTTAAATGATCCTTGATAGAAAGAACATGAAAAGATTATCCCATACCTCAAATTACCTGAAGTGAAAACAATGTTAAGTACAGGACAAAGATCACATCACTTTGGCATCAGTACCAGATTGGTAACTGGTATCGGAGCATGTTTATGCAGTACCAAAATAGATAGTATCGGAACAGGATTTTGCAGTACCGGAACAAGATTCTGCAGTACTGGAACACGATTCTGCAGTACCGGAACAAGATTCTGCAGTACCAGAACATAACAACACCGGAATAGGATTCTGTAGTACCGGAATAGGATTCTGCAGACCTCACAGTGTGACTAGAATACTCCGAGTTTCATGCTTATGTGTATTATGGGAAGAATTTTGTAGGTAACTAATGCATAAATTTGGTACTGGTACCAAAATTCTGGAAATGACTATCAACTTTCAGCACTGAACATGTTGATTTGGACTTGCTAAGAGAAAATGAAAATAATATGAAGGTCCCAACAACCACTCCCCCATGCCTGAGGTTTTGCATGCCCTCATGCATATAATGTGAGACGCTAAAAAAAATAAGGAGGGTTGCTGAGAGGGTTGCAAACAACTGCTAAAAACAAACCAATAGAACTAATTAAAACTAGACTTTTATTCATGCTTAGAAATAGAAAATTCGGGGAAAATGTCAAAAGTTGAACAATGAATACATTATTCATGATTTATTTGACCAAAAAAAATATTAGCTATGAATAAAATAGTATGGAATTAACATTCAGTTTCAATTTCTATTAAAAATATCACTTAATTGATCATCTTTGTGAAATAGTGGTCTTAAAATAGATAGGGAATGATAAAGCACGAATGCATTTTTTTTAACAACTTAAGGAAAAAGAAGAAATGTGAGGAAATAGGTCATGAAGTACTCCCTTAAGTGTTCTCTTTTGTTGACAATGATGTGTTCTCCGCTTTTGAAATACCCTTCCAGTATTATGTGTGTATTTGGAGGATAAAGAGATTACCTTCTCTTAAAATTTCAAACAAAATTGTCATAAATTTTAGAAACAAATCTACTAGAGGAACAACAGATCTTAAACTGATTGCTTTGCTAACTTTTGACATTCCCATTTATGAAAAGTATGAAAGATAGGTTGCATTGTACTTATATGCATCATTTATTTATTTATTTACTATCATACTCTAATTGAACAAAAGAAAATGTCCTTCAAGTATAGAAATACTTCCAGTGAAGCCATGTGCGTAACAGGGTTAGAAATATATTCATACTCGGGTTTAAAAGATAAATGTTAATGCATACCGGAGTATGATGATGAGATCAAACAATAATGAAAAGTAAAAGAGTAGTGTGACCTGATAATTAATTGGAACCATCTTTCAATAGGATCATGATATTCTTGTTTCCCTTCTTTGTTTAGGTCACACAACATGTCCTCCTTTTCTATGCTACGTAGATTATCTTCTTAAAGATGATTGGTCTTTGGAGTACATACAGGATTTGTTGAGAGGCATGCTAAGAACTCCTCAATCTTAGGTTCCAATGGGTGATCTCCATTGAATTCTATCCATGATTCTTTAGTCTCCTCAACAAATTGACAAGAGGAATCTGAAGGGACTCTTAAATATTCTTGTGTGGAGACAAATAAATTCTTGATTGATTGTTCTCAATATATGTTCTTCCTGAGAGGCAGATATCTCAGCTACTGTTAGAATGTGAGAAATTTCTTGAAGGAACATTCTTCAATCTCTTTATCATACTTGAATTTACTCTAGCTGGTTGATGATCCTTGTCTCGCAACACAAATTAGTACTTGGGGGTTCTTACAACACCCCAAAAAATGACTTATCATCAAAGATTTGAATTTTAAAACTAAGAAATTAAAACTATTTGCAAAAATAAAACACACCAAACTTGAACTCCTTGCGTTGTTGGGACCCTGTTGTCACCAGGTTATCGGTTCGCACAAGTTAGCTCATCATAAATCAAACTAAATTTGCATAAATAAAACCACAATTTTGCATAAAATAAGGAGAAACACACTTGCATTAAAAGAAAAACACTTATGCGTGAAAGCGAGAGGACAACCTAACTTTGGAGAAACCCCACTAAATTGGATGTGTGGGCTCTTCCCTCACGTCTTACCATCTTCTCTCCTCCCTTAGGTTGTCCATAAAACCAATCCAAAACCATTAAAACAATCTAATTCAAATACTACCTATTACTGTTTACAACTCCCCGACAACGATGCCAAAATGTTGGTGCAATTATATGCATAATATATTACTAAACATAAATTATCGACCGGGATTCATAATCAATATATTTGTTACACTATATGTGCCGACAACAGGTGGTTTAACTATGTTTGACGAGTATATTCTATATAAGAAAACAATCTAAAAACCAATACTCTATTTTCACACTTCAAAGATAACACTCTCCACACATTTCAAAATTCAGAAAGCAAAACTCATAAACAAGCATATGATCTAAAGTTATTGCTCAGGTGATGGACATGTTCATTGTTGGCTCATGAAAGGAAAAGATGAACTTTGATTCTATCTCCTAGAGCAACTAAACTAATAACAATACACTCTGCACATTCTTAAAAAAGAAACTCAATCAAGCTTAAAAGAAATATCAGGCAAAGTAAAACACTCCATTATAGGTGCATGTAAGGTGAAAGATGGAAATCTTAATTATCCCTAGATTTTCAAGATAGAAACAACACTACAACATTAAGTCTACCAAACGATTGTCTACACACACATACAAGGATAGCAAATATTCACTCAAGAATCTATGTTGCACTCATAAATCCATATTACACTCCATAAATCTATATTGCACTCCAGAAATGCTCACTCACTCACTCAGAATTACCACACATCTTTATTGCATTTTGTCAAATGTTTACTGAAACAAAACAGAAATAAAGTTAGATGTTATGATCAAAACACAAAATGATTTTATCCATATACAAACTAGAATTATATATACAATAGATACAAAGAAGCTTACCTTGGTTGGGTCAGTGGGCCCTTGTTGTACCAACAAGGTAGCTTTAAAATAAACTTACTGAATGAAAGGTTTGATAACATGCATCAATTCCATGAACTTCAATTTATATAATTAATTGATAAATAGGTGTACAATCAACAATCCTCAAAAATCAAATCTACAGCATAACAATTTCTTCCCTTCAAGAACCAATCTTACAACATAACAATTCCTCCTTTCCTTAGACCTATGAGATCTTATTTATACATACAATACATGGAGGAATGCATGAAACCGAATCCCCAAACTCAGAAAACAATTTTTACAACTTTAGGATAAATCCCAAAACTACGGGTTTTTCATCAATTTGGGCAGATTCGAGTTAGAGATCCACCCATATCTTCTAAAACAATTCGAATTTTGGAAAAGTGTCCACTTATTACCCAATTTTCCACATTCTAGACAAAACCCATTTCGTAGAATTTCTAGATCCGATGCCATCTGCACGAAAATCGAGGCGCAAGTTGGAAGTTTGAGATTTTTGCTATTTTTTGCATAATCATTCCCCTTGAGATGGAGGTCCACACATGTGATATGGGTGAATTATGACACATGTTTTTGCATGTAAACGTCACTCTGGACAAAACCTATGTCCCCGATTTTCCGCTAGAAGCATTCCAAAATTTCGAATTATATCTGGTACCAGACGAGCGCAACGTTAGTACCGGATGAGTTGAGTACTAGATGAACACCGAAACAGGTACCGGATGAATAGGGGTTGTTGTCATAAGGTCTGCTTAGATCATTCAAAGTAATTAGAGAGATTTAAACATCAAATATTCAATCCAAATCATTAATAAATCATCATAAATCATGATTAAACACAAGTTACCTCATATGTACACAACAATTGCTAAAGGAAATGTTTGTTGAGGAAAATAGGCAGAGAGTGCATATGTATGAGGTAAAATTGGTCAGGATATGGGAAACGATAAGGCAATTGGATGTGACAAAAAGGAGTCTCAACAACATGTGTCCAAGTTTTTTGTTTTTCCCTCTTAATTCAACATTTTGTATTCATGGCATGAGATAGTCCCCCCCGTGAATCATTTGCATCATTTTTCTTTTCCATTCATAGGCAGATGGGAGAGAATATCGATGCCCTAGTTTTTCGAGAAAAAATTGAAGTATATGTGCTATGGGTGATTGTAATACCAAATTCATGCAATTTAGGGAGCAATGGGCCTACCTTGACTCACTCACACATGTGTCCTCTCTTTGTTTCCATCCTCCATGTTGTAAATGGTCCTAATTGTTTTGTTCAATAATTTTTCTCTCTCCATGAAAAGTGAAAATTACTTGATTGTTTACCCCTCTTCTTGATTTTATTCTCTTGACATATTTTTTAGATCTTTTTGGTGCCTTGTTGCCTCGAAAAATGTGACAATGACAATTTTCAATAGAAATTGACACCTAGTTTTTTTTTTAACAATCTAGATGCAATGGTGTGGATGATTTTTTATCATTTTCTGATCATATGTACCCTTTTGAACTTTTATTTATTGGAGCCTCACCGCCTCTCGGGCTTCATCTGAGGGTTTTTTACAAAATTAAAGTCGTGTCCTCAAAATCCACACTCACCATGAATCTCTCGAGCACTTAGTAGGCATGTTTGATCACTTTCACTTAGTTCATTTTTGAGGGAGACACTCACCTTTTCTTATTCGCAAAGTCTCTCTAACCTCTCTCCTTTGCAAGCGGTTCCAAGTCTATGTCTCCAACCACCCTTAGAATGATGTCTACCTATAAGGTGTCACTTTCACCTCTCCACTCCTTTGACATGTTATCCTCTAAGTGCAAGCCTTGTTACTAACCCCTATCCACTTTAGATATGTTGTGTTTCTTTTTTTTCAATTTCAATTGTGTCTAAATGATCTTCTGCCTTTTTCCTTTAGTTTCTTGCACTAGGAATTATTTGAATTGTATAGAGAATGATATGAAAGGAAATAATATGAATGGAAACACACACACACAAAGAAACATTGTAGAGAGCACAATAATACAGTGAAACCCAAATTCTATTAATGAATGAAATAGAAAAAGACTGTAAATGCAAATAAATATAAACTAGCTAGAATGGTGGTAGCTTATCTCTGAAGAGAGAGGTGTCAACTATGCTCATTTGCAAGAAGACATCACAAGAGGTTGAAAATGAAATTTTAACACAAATTAATAAACCATAAGAGGCAAAAACCCTCAATATAAAAAAATCTAACTCGAGGAGACGAAGTGCCAAAAGGATTGCGAGCCCCGACGTGGCTAGTTGATACGTCAACTTCTCGATGACGCAACTTTTTCATACAATCTATGTTTGGGTTGCACAATAGCTCGTTCGAAATATCTAAATAACAAGTACAATTTTTGGTAGACCCGGACAAGTCATTGCCATCCTTGGCCCTATAATGGACAAAAAAAATCATTTAAGGCCTCAAAATAGGCCCAAACGTTTAGGACTTGAAAAACTATAGATAAAAAAACTACCAAGATGGGGCACCATGTTGAGTCAGTGGAAGAGGTGGGTTGTCGTCAATGTCCACTTGGATCAATCCTCCCTCCTTGGGAAGAAGTGGTCCCCATGGCATCAAGTTCCCTCATTATATGGGGAAAATTTTGTTGAATTTGACTCCTGGTGAGTCACTTCCCTTGGTGAAGAAGTTGTCTTGCTTTGACAACCTGATAGAGTTGCATGTTCTATTGGTGGGTGCCCTTTGTCTTGGTTTCCATAATTTAATCCACTATAACCTACTCAATGTAGTCAATATTGAGTTATGTATGGGCCAAATTCTCATCCACCTCCGAAGTTTCCAATAGGGTGGAAAATATGGTCGAAGTAGCTCCACATTAAATATTGGGTGCAAGCCAAGGAGAGGGAGGAATATCAATTCAAAATCATTCTCACCCACAACCTTCATGATGGTGTAAGGTCCATATTGGAGTGGTTTGAGATTTCTATGGGGGGTTGTGATGCACTCTTTTTGCAAATGTAACCACACCTTATCACCAACCTGAAACTTGTGTGGAACTCGATGTTGGTCATGTCACTGCTTGTACTTGGCATTGGATTTATGCAGGATATCATGAACTTGTTGTTGGATGTGTTGGATCCATTCAACAAAATTGGCTACTCTATCTACCTCAACCTGAGCATCGGAGGACTCTTCATGTGAATATGCAATGGGAAGAGCTACATCAATGGGGGCCAATGGTTGGAACCTCGAGCACACCTGGAAAGGGATGTGGCCCATAGAGTTGCAGAGGGCTCTATTGTAACTATGTTGAACATATGGAAGGATATCATCCCATGCATGTGGATGCTTGGAGTTGTATATACAAAGGATACACATAATCATCCTATTGACCACTTATGGTTGCCAATCTATTTATGGGTGGAAGGAAGTCGATTTGGTCAAATTGGTGTCCATCGGAGAACACGGGTTGGACCAAAAGGTACTAAGGAACCGATTGTCCCTATCTAAAATAATGGTCCATGGTAGCCCAAAATTAACCCAAACACACTCAAAGAAGATCTTAGTAGTGGCTTTGGTTGTGCTACTCTTCTTACATGGTGCCAAAATAACCATCTTAGAGAACCGATTGACAACCACAAAGACACAATTTTTACCATGCTTGGTGGAGGGCCAACTTGACATGTAATCCATGGAGACTGAAACCCAAGGCTTGTTTGGGGTAGGTAGAGGAGTGCACAACCCCTACTTCTTAATGGTTGGTTTAACAATGGCATAGGCAGTGAATGATTTGATATACCTATTGACGTCTTATCAAATTTTTGGCTAGTAGAAATACTTATGAAGTATTGCTACTATCTTCTCCACATAGAAGTGCATTGCCACCCAACTGTAATGTGCCTCCCAAATTATCTTTGCATGCTCACTCGAAGGAACACAAAGATGGCCCAAATAGCACAAAAATGCATCTTAGAGGTGAAATTTTGGAACTTGCTTACCTGTGACCAGTGTTTTATATGTAGTAGCAAAGTTAAGGTCATTTCCATATAATTGGGGCCACCTAGAGGTCGCATGCCCACAAGAGTTAAGAATTGTAGTTAGTGCCACAACTGGGAGTCGACTAAGGTAGTCTTCAACAAAGAATGTGCTAACATTCTTGTACTTAATGTTCAAGTGGAATTTTTGCAAGTATGTGGACCACTTCTGATGGTTCATTATGTAACTTTCCTTGTGTCTGCATGAATTGCAGAGGCTTTTTATTAGTGTGGATGATCGCTTCCTTTCCCATAATATAATGCTTCCACTGTCAGCATTCTTGTAAAATGGAGTAAATATCCTTATCATAGGTGGGATACTTGCAAATGGTATCAAAGAGAGACTCAATGTGATAGGCCAACAAATGTCAATGTTGAGTGAGGAATGCACCAATAACATAGTTGGAGGCATTTGTCTCAATATCGAATGGTTGTTGCAGGTTTGGTGGAGTGAGGATTGGTACCAAGCAGAAGAAATGTTTCATATCCTCGAATTATTTCAATTGTGACTCGGACCAGGAAAACTTGGCTTTAGCTCCACCCTTGGTCACTTGGCTTAAGGGCCAAGCAATATGAGAAAACCCCAACACTAAATATGGTAGAAGTTGGCAAGGCCCAAGAAGCTACAAAGGTATGTTAAAGTCATCGGGGAAAGGAAATCATGAATGACTCACATCTTGGCTAGGTCCACATGCACCCCATGTTCATCCAAAATGTATCATAGATGCTAGATTTTTTGCATGCCAAATTATCATTTCTCAAGACTGGCATATAACTTGTGTTGTTGCAAAGTTCTTAGGATATGTTGAATGTGATACAAATGTTCTATTCTAATCAAGTTCTGCTAAATACGAGGATTCCATCCAAATATACTATCACAAAAGAGTTTATTAAGAACCGCAAGATGTCATCCATCATCCTCATGAATGTTGTCAGAGAATTAGTCAAACCAAAAGACATGACCAACCACTAAAAAAGGCCTTCTTTAGAATTGAAGGTAGTCTTCAATACATTAGTTTGTTCAATTGGGAGTTGGTGGTAGCCTGACTTCATATGAATCTTACTAAATTATTTGGCACCCTTAAGTTGATCAAGAATATTGTCAATTCAGGGGATTGTGTTTTGATTCTAACAATGATTTTGTTTAGGGCTCTATAATCAATACAGAGTCAACATGTCTTATCCTTCTTTTGCACCAATATAATTAGGTTCCCACAAGGTGAGGAGCCTAGTCGAATTTGGCCCTTTTGGATGAGCTCATGGATTTGGCATTTTATTTCCTCATTCTCTAGAAGAGATTCTTTGTATATTGGGCAATTAGGTAAAGGAGCACTAGATATCAAGTAAATTAAATGTTTAATATTGTACTGCAAATACACCCATGTAGGTAAAGTGAAGATATCCATGCATTCCTCTAAGATCTTGTCCACTTGCTTCTGATGTGTAGAAAGGCCCTATGTTGAGGCAGTGGTGGATACAATGACCTTCCGCTCGCCTTCCGATCGAACCATGAAGAGCACAAACTTTCCAATTTGAGAGATTATCTTTTGGCACTGCTTTGTTGAGATCAAGGAGACTGCAACAGTTGAGACTACCCCCGGTACCCTATTGAGTTGGCCTCTCAAAGTAATAATGACACTACAAGGTCTAGACTCATAAAAACATGACATTTCCACATATAGGGTTGTCCTAAAATAACATCACAAACTTCAAGTGGTGCAACATCACATAATGTCTCATCTTTGAAGGGCTTGATGTCATAGGATATGAGAAATTATTGGTTGACATGGAGGTCTCATTCCTAGCTCAACCAATCAATGGTGTATGGTTGGGTGTGTGGTGTTGTCAGCAAATTCAATCTCTTGATGACCTCGATCAATATCAAGTTCTTTTGGCTACCATTCTCAACAATGAAATGTAGTGGAGTCCCCTTCACCCACATATGTGAATGGAAGAGGCACTCCACCTCCTTGAGCTCCTTTGACTCTTTTGCTTGGATATTCGCAGTTGCAATGGTAGCATTGGGTTACCCATGAATGATTTGCTTTCCTTTGTCCTGCTCTAAATTGGAGTTTGAGCTAGAGTTTGGTTATTTTTCTTTCATCTTGGCCAACAATGATTGTTTCGAGCAACATTCATCAATCTTGTGCCAGTGTCACATACCCACTAAGGAAAACAAAAAAATTTCATTGAATTCTCGAGGATCAGAATCCCCGAAATACCTACGGGGGTCTTAGCATAGGCTAGTTCCTTCCTTGTCCATCTCCATGTGATCGTGAGTCACGACCACAGGCCGAACAAGTATGGCATTCTTTTTCTCTTCGCGACTCAGCACTACCAGAGCATCGAGTCTGTCGACTCTGCAAACCCCAACATGACGAAACGTCGAACCCCGATAGGCCTAGTGAGTGGCAGGTTTCCCCCTTGCGGTCTTGTCCACATGACCCTGTCCCGTGTCTACGTGATTAAGCCAGCCAAGTGCTTGTCGACTTTTCGGGATTCGGGGAAATGCGATGCATGACTTCCCTTTGACACTCTTCGCTACTCGCAACCTTGCAGGTTGTAGCGTCGAGCTCTCGTGCTCTTCTTCTCCGAAATCCCGAGACGCGAAAGTTAGCAATGGTTGACTTCCTCTTTGCACTTCTTGCAACTCGCAACCTTGCGAGTTGGAGCATTGAGCCTTCATGCTCCTATCTCACGAATCCCTGAGATGCGAGAAGTCAACAGAGTGTTGACTCCTTTCTGGGCGACGCGTGCCCACCTGTCAATCACACGGGCCCCACCTGATGGATGTGCCACGTGTTCTCATGAGCCTCAAATCTCAGCACTTCGCGAATTCTATGGTCGAAAGTGACCCCTTCCAACCTCCGAACCTCCAAAATCCCGATATACGATATCACCACGGAGTTTTGATCCAACGGTCCTCCCGTTCTTGGATCCAACGGTTCAGATTTTTCTCCTCGCCACTTCGCACTTCGCGACTTCATGAGTTGGAGCACCCAACTCTTGCGCTCTCTTCTTGCGAAACCCCGAGAAGCGATATTTATTTTCCCTCTAGCGTTCTCGCTACTCGCGACTTCGCGAGTCAAAGGGTTGAGCTCTCATGCTCTTATCCCAGGAATCCTCGAGACATGTGAAGTCAACGGAGCATTGACTCCCTTCTCCAGGCGACGCGTTCCCTCTTGTCAATCACGCGGGCTCCACCTTGAAGTTCTTCCACGTGTTCTCTCGTGCCCAGCTCTCGGCACTTCGCTACATGTGAAGTTGAAAACGACTCCTTTCAACCTCCGAGTTCACGAGATCCCTTGATCTCTGCCACTTGTCCTCCCCAGAAGGACGGTCCTGATCCTCTCGCAACTTCACCGCTCGCGAAGTCAAAAGACTCCCATCTATGACTCCCAATGTCCGAATCCCCAATATGGGCGATCTCGCGACACGCGTCCGCTCTCAGACGAACAACTCAGATTTCCTTGGGACTTCACTTCTCGCGAAGTCAAGATGGTCACCCCTGTGAGTCCCAGTGCCCGAATCTCTGAAATGGATGATTTTGTGACATGCGTCCTCCCGTAGACGGACGACTCAGATTTTTTCACAGTTTCACGATTTCTGATGTCGAGTGCCCGGACTCTCGAACTTTTGAACGTCGATATCCCGATACAACCCCTTCGGGACTTTCACTCTGCTGCTCTTCGCGTGAGGTTTTAAACCTCGTGCAACTCTCGACAGATAAAACGACCATCGGTTGTTTAGACAAAGATCTAACAGCTCAGACCTGTCCCATGCTGTACACTCTCCCGCTGCTGCCTGGACGTGGAAAAACCAACGGTCCAGATACTCCCACGGACCTTGGGGATCTATGGTCCCGATTTCTTCGCCACTCACGAAGATGAAGGAAAAAGGGGTTAAGGAATTTAGCGCCCTCGTGTATTCCTCCAATCTAACGATCGTGAGTGACCGCAGATCTTCCGACATGATCTCATTAGTCGATTGATACTTATCCCTACGCTGTTGTTTTGGGATTTCAAGGGGATCATTCTTCCTCGTACCGGGTTACTAAGGCTTGCGCTTTCAAATCCCTTTCCAGGTTCTTGGTGAGCTTTCTTGGAAGGGTGTCCCTATAGGGAGATCTATCCAGGGTATTACCGGAGGACGAATAAGGACATAGGTTTCCCAAAAGCAGACTTGAAGTCTGAATTAGATCGGTATGCATATAATTAGCGATTTATAAAACATAAGCCATACATAGTCTTTCCATTATAAGTATGCAACCACCATTTCTGAATCAAAACACTACACATGCAGTCTTATACTCAAACCATTCATAAAACTGCACAGACTGTGCACTTACATGTCAACATATAAATTTCAAGGTGCAAGATGTAAAACACTTATCAGAAATAACACCAGATATGATTGCAACTACTGAGAGGGGTGCTCGTTTCCACCCAACCATAGGCTCAGCGACTCCCAATGGATTTACCACTAGCCACCCTTAAACTGAGACCACGATGCTGCGAGACTGCGTCTCTGTTTGCCAGTGACCAAGAACGAAGGTTACTCTCCTTCTTCTCTGCTATCACTCACTCTGTGTTTTTCCAGAGTTCCTCTTCCTCTTTCCCTCGCGCCTGCCTCCTACTCGCTTCTCCCTCACACCTTTTTCCTCTTGCGAGGTTGCGTGTGGCGCACTTTCCCTCGCACTGGTCAGGCCTGATGGCTCTACGGATGGGTGGTTCATCCCCCCCCATCCCTCATTACTCATGAGGAGCCCTTTACCTACCAATCCTGGTGAGTCATTTAATTCGGGGCCAACGAGCCGCTCTTGGTTCTCCGGGCCAGTGAAGTCCAAATACGGTCTTGGTTTCGGTGGAAGTTAACGCCACCTTTCTAGGTGCCTTCCACCACCTTTCTTCAGCCATCATGGTCTCTTTTTCAGCATATCCCCTC
>SNQJ01S0012709.1:88520-101242 GCA_010110895.2 Picea sitchensis
AAATAAATGGAATAAGTGACGTGGAGGGAACGCACGAGGTTTTTCTTTTACCATTTATTTTTACTTCGGGGAGACTAGCGGTGATCTTATGTTAAACTTACCAATAATTAATTTGGGTAGACCACCGGTAAATTTACGTTAAAATGACTAATGTGTCACAAATTACCCTCTTACAAACTTTGACCATGCTCGGTGAGAGTAGTGGTTTTACTTTTATAGATCATAAACATATAATTTATGAAAAAATATTTTTAGTTATGAAAGTGGAAGTGATCGTAGTAGTTTTACTTTCATAGATGATAATGTCTAATTTATATAAAAATAAAGCTATTTAATATTTTTGTTTATGGAAGTGAAAGTGAGAATAGCAGTTTTACTTTTATAGATGAATAATGTATAATTTATGATTTTCAAAAAAAATAAAAATACGGTGTCGAGAATCGAACATCGAGAGAGCAACCTCATTTATTCACTCAACATTTGTTGTCATGTGGACTTGCATAACAGTCATTCACTCAGCATTTGTTGTCACATGGACTTGCTTTGAGATTGTAATTATATTTTTTCTTTTAAGATACGTTGCCAACCTTTTCTTTTGATATTATAATTATATTTTCTTTAAAATATGTTGGCAAGTGTAACCTTTTTTTTGAAATTAGAATTATGTTTTTTATTCTTTTAAAAAATTGTTGTGATTGTGTTTTAACTTTTATTGTGATATCCATATTTTCTGATAAAATAAAATGCGAAAAAGGATAGACGTCCACGTCTGTATGAAAACTCTTTGTACTCTCGGTGGCATCTACGGAAAAATCCACAGCTATGTCATTTGGTTGTTGGTCCCGGAATGGAGTTGCGTTATATATTTTAAATGATTTAAAATATTACTTTTTGCCGGGAAAAATTCCATTCTCTTCTGCACGACCACGACGGCAACAGTAAGTACACACTGCGTCTTGTTTGGACTGAATTCGAACTGTCCATCTGGCGCATCGGACGGTTGAGGAATCGTTCCGTGCATGGCAAAGAATGGGAAGAAGAAGGGGCCGAAAACGAGAGATGAAGACAGCGGCCGAAGAACAAGTCGTCATGGAAATCACCCCGCAAAGAAGAGAAAATTCTTATAATTGATCGAGCTTCCGTTTATCCTGGCCATGGCGGTTCCCATAAGAAGAAGAAGAAGCTGCTTCTTCAGACGCCGATTTTGACTTCAATTACTTTAAACGACACAATTTCGGCCTTCCCTCGCCCTACTATGTGCCACTGCCATGCCTTTACCACAAACAGTCGGCCGAATCCGTGACGACTGGTTCTGGTAGAGTAATTTTCGACATATTCACTCGGCACGATGATCGCGGACGCGAGGGATGAATCTATTTCAAATACTTCGTGAAATTCGTCGGGACTGGAAGCATTTTGAGCCAGTAAGCATTTGGGCTACAAATTGCTTTCTTGATTGTCTTTTTCACGGTTTTTGTTAGTGCATTTCCCTTTTCCTGGGTTTTGTTCAAGGCATTTAATTTGTAATTCTCCGTGTCATCGAATTCTCTAAATATATACCGTTTGTTCGTCGTATTGGTATTTTGAGCTTCCTTGTCTGTTAATAGAAAGGTTAAATGCGTAAAATGTGGTTCTGACCATAACTATAATTTGTTACGAGTCAATGGTAGCCTGATAGAGTAAATGATCTGTCTGTTACGGGAAATATAACGCCCCCCTGGCCCCTTTTTTCCGAAACTTTTGAGCTATGTTATGTATCGACTCAAGCAAAATCTGGTGATGGGGATGTTATTATTATTATTTTAAAATGTACTTTGAATCTTGTTACAATTAGATATCTGAAAGTGTGATTTTGTTCAATATGGATAAATAGCTGCGTGTTCTCTGTGAATCGCAGGTTATTAACAGTATTTTGTGTTGGAAAGGTTCGGATTATGGCTTCTTCGAGGAAGGGAAGCTCTGTGAAGAGCGTTTCCAGTTCGTTTCCTAGAATCGCGTTTAGGTCTACTGATGTAGCTCAAGAAATAAATAAGCACAAGGCAGAGTATACAGGTACGAGGGAAAATGACAGAAAAAGCCTCGTGGGAAATAACTCCGTGGCTATGTCTAGAAACATGAACTTGCCTCAAATTCACAGAGGAGAAAGTTTAAGCAGGTCGGATAACAGCGGTGTTCTGTTTAGTAACAGGAAGTCAAAATCTTTGGGAGATATCAATATACTGGTTAGAAACAGGAATTTGCAAGCTTATAGAGGTAGACCATCCCCAAATTTATTGGCAAAGAAAAGCGTTGTGACTAGATCAGATGCGAAATCTGAAGCTTATCGTCTAACGGAGAATTCAACATCTCCGAAAAATAAGGCTTCTAAAAGGCCCCCATTGGTGAAGAATTCTTCAGCTGGAACTGTTTTATCCAAGACAGATCAGAGGGACAAGCGACTCGATAGTAAATTAAAATGTTCCCGTGATCCAATTTCACCAATTGATTCAGTTGATGTTGATTCTGGTCTTGTCACAGGCAGAGCGTATGAGCAGGCATTGCTAGAGTTGAATTTGCTTCCTGAGGGATTCTCACCTGAAAAACAGATTATCACTAAGTGGGTTGATACCCCGGAGAAATCAGAAACTGCACCTACTGTAAAAGGATTTCAGACGTTTGATGGATCCAAGTTAAGTCCAATTGAAGAGGCATCCCTTGTTCTCAATGAATCAACTGCAGATTTCTGTGCAAATGTGTTTGATAAAGAAGCAGAAACTATGTTGGAACACATTGATCTTTTTCAGAGATTGCCAATTAGGGACACCCTACAGAGTGAGGTTACGAAAGAACATGAGATACTCGGGGAGTATGTCAAGATGGATTCGATATTCCCTCCGCAGTTCAGTCCCAGAAAAGACAATTATCCCGTTAATGTTTACCAGGATTCATTTCAGGCCAAGATTTGGCCGGTGACTTCGGAGGAAAGTGTCTCAGATGAGAAATGTTTCACATGCACTTCCGAGGAGAGTACCTCGGATGGTAAATGGTCCACATGTAGTTCTTCTGAGAGTTCTTCAGTACTACAAAACGAGTTGAGTAGTTACCTAGGGGAGAAACACTATTCTCTGCAGCATCAAGATTGTGATAGCATATCATCTTCTGAGAAACAATATTCCCTGCAGCATCAAGATTGTGATAGCATATCATCTTCCGAGAAATACTACTTTCTGCGGCATCAAGATTGTGATAGCATATCATCTTCCGAGAAATACTACTTCCTGCAGCATCAAGATTGTGATAGTATATCATCTTCTATCTTGACACTTGACTTGGAAGAGCTGGACCTTGGACAGAGTTCAAATGGAATGAATTCTGATATTTTTGAGAGTGAAGCAAATAAAATTGCTCACCAGCTTGTTGCTTCAGCCGCTTGTGGATTTGAGGACTTCACTGCAGATGACTCATTAATGCAATTTAATCCCTCTACTCTTGTTGGCAAACTTTCTCTTAAGCATCTCGACTACGAGGAGGAAACAAGCTTGAATTTCTCCTTGGAAAAATCTCTCGAGCAGATGGGTGCAGAATTTGGCTATTCGAACTCCAGGGCAAATGATGAAATTGAAGACAACAGCAATCAGGAGCCTCTCTTCTGGCCTCTTAACCCCGATTCTTATTGGCACGATAATAACGATATCAAAAGTTTACAGTCTATGATGGACTCTGAGTGTCAATGGAAAGCTGAGAGGACAAGTGTTTCATCGAGGAATACAACAAATTCACTATCATCGGATAACTCTGAACAACAGGGTGGAATGCAATCCTTCTCGGGCAGGAAAGCAGCCTCACCTGGTGTTGGAAGCATGCCATCTTGTAGAGTTAGAGATTTCGTTCATCCATCTTCTGAAGGTATAACTTCTAAGCCTCCATCCCAATTAGTTAATGATATGTCAAGAAGGGAGTTTGGTTTTCAAAACCAAAGCTGCTCACAGTCAAAGTTGAAATCTGCTGGTCAATCAACGGGTGAAAAGGAATTTGCTTCCATGGGTAAAATAAATGATTCTAATAGGGAATCTTCAACATTGCCTAGACTCAATTGCATAAGTAGAGAAGTTCAAGCTCATTTGCAATCAGTAGGTGGTGGTAAAAAGGTTTCTAAGTTGGATTCCTCAGCTTTATCAAGCCACATAAAAGTAAGCAATACTGGAAAGCCCAAGCATGCTATTTCACCAGTTTCAAGTAAATTATCTCTTGATAATACTGCAAAATGGCCTGATGAAAACAAATGCAATCGCTTTAAAATAATTGATATCAAATGCAAACAGGGGGAGAGAACATCAAGTTCAGCAGCATTAATTGAGGGTTGTCGTAAAGAAAGTGAAGAAGTGTGGGATGACTATTTAACTCCATGTGCAGATACTCACAACTGGACAAGCATATATGACGATTGCAGTACAGAGGCTGGCAGCATTGAAATGTTTGATGGTTCAAAAAAACCCAAGAACATGCAATGCTTCAAACATGATCTTATTTCTGCAAGTTGTGATCATGCTATAGAATTGAAAGCCAAAGGAAACTTAAGTATCGGTTTAGGAGGAAGTGAATGCTCATTGTCTTGCATTGGCAGCTCTGGTGTTGGATCTAGCGAGTGTGCGAATCCAGGGAGTGATAGGTGGAAGTTAACAACAGGTGAACCATTTTACAACATTCCAGATTTGCTCACAGGATGCTTTGAATCAGGTGGGGACTCAATTGAGATGCTTATTGGTATGAAAGAATTTGATGGCCAGGAAGGTATTGGAGCACTTACAAGTGAAATGATACCCTCTCCATCTGAATCTGGTCAAAGAGAAACATTTTGTTCCAATGTTGACTGTGCTATTCAGCATGCGACAATGCAAAATGTTTCTACTACCTCGAATACCGAAGGGCATGGTGAAAGCATAGACTTCTCATTCATAGAAAATACTGTAGTGATTGATAAAGATACTGGGCTGGATTTAACATTATCTTCAGAGAACAACACAGCCATAAGTTTGGATTCTTCTTTAGTGCCACCGGAGGGAGCAACAAAGTTCAACTTTGGAAATTCAACTACTCTTCAGCAATTGGAAGGTAATATTTGTGTTTGTTTTGTATGTGACTCTGGCCCAACTTGATGCAAATCTGATTTGAATGTTTGGATGACAGGGAATCAAGCTTCACGATTAAAAGATTGTTGTATTCAAGATTATGGAAAGCCAAATGGTAATAATGGAGTAGATTCGGAATCCCCTTTTGCAAGAACCAGGGGGAATATTAAATACCAAAATTCTGGTATAGGATGCGGCCAAGTGAATAGTAATAATGAAAGGGACAAAGTGTCTTTATCTGAATGGGAAATCAAAGATAATAAAAGGAATGTGGTGTGTGAGTCTGGGTTGACAATAGGTTCCTTTGGACATCGCATGTCAGGAGAGGAACATCTTTACTGTGCAGATATCTCTGCCAAGGATTTCATGTCATGTAGCGAAACAAGCTTCATGAATGCTGTTCATAATTGGACTCAGACAGGAGAAGAGGAGTTTTCGGATACTTTTCAAGGCAAGTCATCAAATTTGTTAAGTTCATCACTTCATAAGGGTCTGGCCAAAATTGGATTTTGCTTTGCACTGGTATGAGTGCCATTGGTGTTTTATACTTGGCAAGGAAATTGCACCATAAACAACATTCTCCTTCATTCATCTGTTCTGATAATATGTCTAATATTAAGCCTATATATTCTGAAAACGATGAGCAGTCTGCAGTAGAACCTGCACAAAATGAGTGTGACATTATAGATGATGAACTTTTTGAGATTCAAGATGTCCTTCGTCACTTGTCTGTGGGTTATGTTCAGCATGAAAATAGTAATATTGCAGACTTATCAGGCCTTTCTTCAGAACTGCTTCAGGGCTTGTCTTTTAGAATTGTGATTGAAAATCATGAAGAGTGGTTGAGTCAGATACTAATCATGGAATTTGAATTTATTTCAGAGGTGGATTCTGTCAGCATCCTGGATACACATAGAACCTATTCACACACTGTTTCTGATGCTCGTTGTGCAGGTTTTCTTTTTAATAATCCCATAATCAAGAGCTACTTCTCTGGCATTTTGGATGTAAACCGTGTCAAACTTCTTGAAGAGAATTTACAAGGGATGTTGCAATACTTGGGGATCAATGCAGACAACCTTATTCAGGCAATACTGTGTAAGGATTCTCAATTTCATCTGGCTTTTGGTTTTTCAGGTTTGTTATTATTCTCAAATTTTTCTCCTTAAGAACTGCTTCAGGGTTTGTCTTCTAGCATTGTGATTGAAAATCATGAGTAGTGGTTGAGTCAGATACCAATAATGGAATGTGAATTTATTTCAGAGGTGGATTCTGTCAGCATCCTGGATGCACATAGAAGTTATTCACACACTGTTTGTGATGCTCGTTCTGCAGGTTTTCTTTTTAATAATCCCATAATCAAGAGCTGCTTCTCTGGAATTTTGGATGTAAACTGTGTCAAACTTCTTGAAGAGAATTTACAAGGGATGTTGCAATACTTGCGGATCAATGCAGACAAACTTATTCAGGCATCACCATGTAAGGATTCTCAATTTCATCTGGCTTTCGGTTTTGAAGGTTTGTTATTATTCTCAAATTTTTCTCCTTAAAGTACAACTTTTCTCTTACTGTTAATCTGAAATTTATTATTTCTTAACAAAATTTAAACAACCTTTAGGCATTTTGTAAGGGTGGGAATTTCTTTTTTTGGAAATAAGCTGTATTTGATGAAGATGCAACTGGAAGTCAAGACATAAGTGCCTGGAAACCTATACTATTTACCAAGACAACCTATACAAACAGTGCAGCTTCGCTGTTTTACTTGAAATGGATCCGATTAATAGATATTATCTCTGGTTTTATGGCATCTACATGAATATTTTGGTAAGTGTCCCGTCGCTGTCTGCTTTGGTATGCTTATACATACTGAGTTTATTCACAGAAGCAGTTTAGGATTTAATGCTTTGGTGCAAATTCTAAATCTATTTGTAGACTGTTTCACCTAATCCTTACTTAGCTCAGGCTAATGGGTTTCTTGTCCAGCTTTACACGTTTAGGGTAGTTGCAATGGTTGCATAGACACTTGCAACTTGAATTCCTTGTCTAGCTTTAGACATTTAGGGTAGTTGCAATGGCTGCATAGACACTTGCAATTTGAAACAGTGACTGAGGATGGCTCCTTGATAAATTTGTCATATATTTTATTCACATAGTTACAAGGTATGATAAGCATGGGACCCAAAAAATATAAGAAAGCATGGTCCAAATCTTTGATACGAGAAGGTAATGGAAAATAAGACTCTTAAATAATTGAAAAAATACTACAGAAAAAGAAAATTATCATATTGACATCAAATTGCAAGCCAAGTAATTCAAGGCTTATTAGAATTCGAGAGCTTAAAAACAACTTAAGTCGGATCTGAATAAATAATTCAGATCCAAATCTTGGTCTTTTATTTGATTACAAAACTAGAGTACCTAGGCTACAAGAAAAAACATATGTTTTCTTAAAACCTACGGTTAATGCTTTGACTGAAGTCATGTATTTTTTTGTTGGCAATTGATACATTTGCATATGCCAAATCAACCAAGTAAGAGGGGTGCAAATATAGCATTACCTACAAGTTTATTGAGAAGGTTTGCTATCTGTTTTCTGTTTTTGAACATTCATATTTCTCAAAAGTTATTTGACTAAAGCTTTTTCTTGGAATTAGATTTTCTATGGTGTCTGCATTTCCCACAATGATTTCTTCATCAACATGCACTATTTTCTCCATTTATTTTGTTGCAAAAAATGTTGATATCGACCAAATTTGGTAGCCTTGCATGTCTTTTTATAAATTTTTCTGCATTGTTGTTTTCAGTGTTGTCTTGTAAAACATCCCTATATTGATTTTGCCAGTTTCCTTAGAAACCTTATATACTTCATTCTCCAAGCTTGTACTCTTGTAATGATTCAGTCTTATGTATAGAGCCAATGAAAATAGTGCACATTACACTCTGTTTAGTTGTTAGTTCCTGGAAGTCGGTGGATATATTTCTCATATGATTGTCATCTCCTTTCTCTATTTTCACGTGTTATAAGTTTTTTTTGCTGGGAAGAAATACACCCATCCTTATTTCCTATAGCATTCTAATTTCTACGTTCAGCCTTGCAATGCTTTGTATTTTGGGCTTGTAGTTAGGTGATAGCAAAGCCTAGACATTTGTGTACTAGTACTAGATGTATTGATTCACTTTGGAGACTTGAGAGTCCTAGGGGCAGAGACAAGATGTAAGATTCCCAAGTGGATTTACCAGGAAATCTTAGAAATGTTGTTTTTTCTGATTATGGTATTTTGACAAACAGTTTGCAGATTTGTCTTTTATAGATGCGTTGGGGTTTGGGTTTATGGTTTTTGCAAGAAGTAAATGTTTTATATGAAGAAACCACTGACAAGCAACAAGATACAAATAGGCATAACACAAGAAATTAGCCACAAAATCTCAGATCTGCAATTTATTTAATATATAAGCTGACCTCAGTACAAGAGATGAACAGATATGGAATAGAGATGGAAGAATAATGAGTGTGGCTGAGAATAGCTCCCAGATACAATAACAAGAGAGAGATGAGCTCTCCTGAACCCCCAACAGCTGCATGCACGATCTTGAAGATCAATTTCTTTCCCTTTTGTTCTATGGTTGGGTGTTCTAGCTGAGTTGCACCCCTCTCTGGCTGGAAACCCTCCTTGGAATCTCGGCCCTGTTAGATCTGGCCTCCAAACACTGCAATGGTGGTATATTCCTGAAGGATATGAGTTGTCTATTACCTATGATGAGTTTCCTTGGCTGTAGCTGCAGATCCGACCCTCCAAAGCCCTTTAACTCTATGGACAAGTGCGCCCTCCTTCAGAAATACGCCCAGCGTGGAGAATAAATAAATATAGAGTGATAAACCTCCAAAAACTGATGAGAAAGGTCACCCTAGGGATGAAAAACTCTTCTGTAGCAAGATCTATCCCTGATCCAATGCCCTCTAGCCAAATTGAACTTCTCTTTCCTTGATAGTGCACCCAAATCCTGCAGAAACCCTAAAAAATGTGCCCTTGCTTCCACAAAACACTGCTAAAACTGATTTGAGATGAATAGAATGGTGAGGGTGGAATCTTTCACCATCTTGGCCAAGCTTGGATAAGGAACATAGGAATATTTCGCCTCTTTGCTGATCTCTAGGGTTTGTTCACTCAAAACCCTCAAAACACTCAAGCTGTAGAGCTCAAAGATACAAGTGAAAAATGATCAAGAATGAATGAGAAAGTCTCCCTCATTCCTTTTATCCCATCTTCTAATTCTCACTTAAATCAATATTTAGGCTTTCTAAGGTTCTTTTCTCCAATTAATTCATAAAGCCACTTTACCTTTTTCTCCTTAGTCTTTGTCACCTATTGAAATCAACTTCAATTATTTGGTGACCCCCTTTTTACCCTCTTAGTCCCCTTTTTCTCAATGAGACTATAGCCTAGGGGGAACAACTAGGATACTAAGTCCCCCATGGTCAATATCACATGGAAGGGGACATTACAGTCTCCCTTTGAAATTGCTTGCCCACAAGCAATTTCGAACTTGGATGCTGCAAAACCTGTTCACCCTCCCAAGTGGCGTCCTCTATTGGCAAACTTTTCCATTTGATCAAATACTCCTTGATACTCCTGTTTCTTAGCTTCTTCTCCCTCATCTCCAATATCTCCTCTGGTATCAAGATCAGTTGGCCTTCCTCATCAACCTGTGGCAACTCTTCATTAGTAGTAACATGCTTCCCCAATGCTCTCTTTAGACATGACACACGGAAGACATTATGAATCCCTAGGTGGTAACTCTAGCTCGTATGCAACAACTCCCACCTTTCTGCTCACCCTGTACGACCCATAAAAATGGGGCTTGAGCTTCTCAACGCCCTTTTCTTGATGGACACTTTCCTGTATGGTTGGAGCCTTAGGTAGACCAAGTCCTCCACCTCAAAAATTTTCTCCACTTTATTTTATCTACATAAAACTTCTGTTGGGTTTGGGCCCTTTGCAAATGATCTTTGAGATCTCTGAGTATGTCTTGACTTTCTTGTATCCAATCCTTATCCATAGGGGCTCTACTATCCCCAAAAGCGATCTCCATGAAGGTGAGCGAATCATAGCCATATAATGCTCTGAAAGGAGACATACCAATAGACATGTGGTGAGTGGTGTTGCAATAGTACTCACCCAAGTGTAACCACTTGACCCACGCCTTTTTTTGACCTGTCACATAATTCCTAAGGTATCCTTCCACCCATTTGTTGACTATCTCAGTTTGACAATCTGTCTGTGGATGATAACTAGTGCTGGGGGTCAATTCAGTACCAACAAGTCTAAATAACTCCGGCCAAAAAGTACTCATGAATCTGCTGTCCCTGTCACTCACAAAAGTCCTAGGTATTCCATGTAATCTAAAACTGAAAAATAAGTTTGCGACTTGGGCTGTGCTATACTCCATGGATATAGCAAAAAATATGAGAAAATTTTGTCAAGCGATCTACCACCACAAAAATTCCATCCTTATCCTGTACCTTGGGCAATCCTGTGATAAAATCCATAGATATGCTTTCCCATTTGTGTTTTGGAATGGGAAGAGGCTGCAATAAACCTATTGGGTGGGTGTGTTCATCCTTGTTTTGCTGACACGTGGTGCATAACATCCTCCTTGAGGCCCCTCCAAGCGAACCTCTCCCTAATCTGTCTGTAAGCCTTGAGGAACCCTTGATGCCCTGCTAGTGGTGAGTCATGAAATGCTTGTAACACCCTCTCCTTGAATTTGGAGTCAAGAACCATATAAATCCTCCCTTTATAATATATGATGTCATCCACAAGTCTATACCTGTCATCCTGGATTTGGCCATCCATTAATTCACATGCAAACTTGTTTTTTGAGTATTCTACCAGAAGATGCGATTTCCATTCAACAGATATCTCTGACATGGAATAGGTTGAGGGTCTTTTAGATAAAGCATCTGCTACCACATCGTTTTTCCCTTTAACAAATTCTATGTCAAAGTCATAGGCTTGGATCTTACTGACCCATTTCTGTTGCCTCTCATAAAGATCTTTTTGCTCTAGAAAGTATTTGAGGCTGTTATGATCAGTTAAGACTACAAATTTCGCTCCCACCAAGTATTGTCTGAACTTGGCTAGCACATGCATGATTGCTAGCATCTCCTTATCATATATGGTGTGCAATAACTCAAGCCCTCTTAATTTTCTGCTTTCAAAAGCAATGGGATGCATGTTCTGCATGAGTACAACCCCAATTCCTTGCCCCGATGTGTCACACTCTAATATGAAGGGCTGGGGGAAATCTGGTAAGGATAGGACCGGGCGAGTGCTCATGACCTTCTTCATTTTATCAAAAGCTAGTTGTGCTTCATCACTCCACTTGAATGCACCCTTCTTGGTCAAATTAGTCAGTGGTGCGCTTAGCTGTGAAAATCCCTTAACAAATCTCCTATAGTAGCTGCAAATTCCAAAGAATCCCTTGAGCTCTGTAAGTGTCTTGGGTGTGGGCCAATCTAAAATAGTTTGGATCTTCTCTTGATGAACCTGTACTCCTTGTGCCCCAAGTATAGGACTTCTGTCATCCCAAATTCGCACTTGAACTCTTTGGCATACAATGCTTGTCCTTCCATGATGCCTAAGATCTCAACCACATGCTTGAGGTGATCCTCCCAAGTTCTGTTATATATCAACAAATCATCGAAGAAAACCAATAGAAACTTCCTCAATTGTTTATTGAATATATGGTTCATACATGTTTGGAAGGTGGCTGGTGCATTGGTTAATCCAAAGGGAATAACTAGAAATTCATAGTGCCCATAGTGGCACATGAAGGTTGTCTTGTGTATATCCTGTTCCCTCATCTTGATTTGATGGTATCCAAAGCGTAGATTAATTTTTGTGAAGTACACCGCACCATGAAGCTCATCCAATAACTCATCTATCCTTGGAATGGGATACCTGTTTTTGATTGTCTTTTTGTGATAGCCATAGGTGCTCCAATTCCTTTCTGCCGATGAAGAGCTTGCCACTTGTGATAGAATACGAGTGGCAAGGCTTTGCAAATATACACCATTTTCCCCATGACAAGTCCACCATTTCATCGGGTCCATGGTCCTCCTCTCCTCCAAAGATGATATGTGGGGCCTTCCTCTTCCCATTGCTTTGAGCAATGAAATCTTCGTCATAAAATATAGGATTTAGAGCATGTGCCAAAATGTGCAATGGAGTGTTAAATCCATTCCACCTCGTAACCATGATTGATCTCACATGCTCAACAAAATTAGAATCAACAAAAAGAAGAGTTGGAGCCTCCTGTGTAATAATTTCCACGGTTTTCTCGACCATGGTATCCATGCCATCATAAATCTCTCCTAAGAAAGGTTTATCTGTGTCTGCATCTTGGAGAAGCTCAAATGCTGGTAATGTGAACTTGAGCAAGAATTCTATCTTGCTCCACCAATCCTCATCAATCAACACCCTCCGCACCATACTTCCCCTCTTTGAATCTTCCTGTCTCCACTTAGCCCAAGTGGCACCCACTGTTGAAATAATGTAACTGCAAAGAGTATTCTTATTCTTATTGTTATTTTATTCATAGGATTAATCCCCA
>SNQJ01S0012709.1:101252-113097 GCA_010110895.2 Picea sitchensis
TATCTCTTGAACATTGTATTAGCAATTTATGATAAGGAAGTTTTTGCTGGGTTTTCTTCCCCTAGAGGGTTTCCTAGGATAAATGCTGTGTCTCTTGTGAATGTGTATTTCTCAGTGATCTTGTTCTTATAATGCTCTTATCTATTGAAATGCAAAGAACTATAATAATGGCATAAACATTAACACCCACCACCATACTCATTGATGCAGTTTTAACCTCCATAAGGCGACGTAGCATGATGAAGTTGGAGGCATATCTTGTCTCAACAAATTTGAGCAACTCCAATTTGGAGTGTTCTCTATATATTTCTTGAGACTGGTGGTGGTTGGTGATGAATTTTATTATCTCCCTAGCTTTCCCTGTGACCTCCTTAATCCATTCAGTTTTTGACTCAATCTCTCCTAAAATCAGATTAAGATTATGGATGATGCAAGGAGTCCAAAAGATATGATTGTATGTACTCTCAACAATCAAGCTTGCAACTTTGCAAACATGTGCGTTATCTGTGATAAGTTGCACCACATTTGCTGGCCCTACTTGTTCAATAGCAACAATTAAAATATCAACAATGAAGTTACTATCTTTCACCTCACCTGAACAATCTTCTGCTTTAAGGAACGTTGCTCCTTTTGGTGACAATGCAATGACATTGATCAATGGCCTCCGCCTTGTATCAGTCCACCCATCTGAGATAATGGAAACTCATATGCTACTCGACGAGCTACGAATTGGTTTTAGAACATCATCAAGTAGTAGCCTCTCTTTCCTGAGCAAAATTGTTTTATGTTTTACGTAGTTTGGCCCTTTGAAACCTTGAGGAGCTGTGTTAATTGCCCTTACCAAATCCTGCCAATAGGGGGATGGAACCACATTAAATGGGATTCCACAAACAAATATGGCCCTTGCCACTCTAGACTTTGCTTCTTCTCTCCCTTGATTGTTGAGCATTTTCAACATTATGCTATCTTTACTTGCAGTTGCAGGCTTGGATATCTCTTCTTCTATCAAGGTTGCCCTCCTCTTCCTTGCTTCATGAACAACCCTTGGCTCATTGCTAGCACCCAAGCTAGGAGTATGCTTGCTAGTGCCACCCATACCAATTTTATCTCTATGCTCCTTCAACCTTTGAGCATCATCATGCTCTCTCTTGAATGTATCCCTCACCTCCGGATTTCTGGTAAATGAACAAACTTCAACACCCTGAACTCGTGCATGCAAAATGTGAGTCTTGACTCTTGTGTAAGATCCCTTGAAGGCCTTCTAATTCTTACATAAATTGCACCTCCATTCCCATGAATCCCCACTGCCATCCATTTGCTTGATCTTGGTAACATGCCTCCACAAAGGATAGTATTCTTGTTGCCTACCTAGTTGAGGTGCTATAGGGGCAGAGGAAACAACACTTCGAGAAGCCATGAATGCTGCAAAACCAGTAAAAAAATCTGCCCACTGTTAGAGAAGGAATGCATGTTGCAAAAACACTAAAAACATTAAAAAAATCAATGGAAATCTGCCATGAATGCTCACCAAATTCAGAAATTTCCACACCCTCCTTCTTGCTGCCCACAACCTTCCTCTTGCTGGAAATGCACCAAAGCTTGCTCCCAATGCTCCAAACCACAACCAAAATGCTTGTTGCTACTCTAGGAACCTCCTCTTGCTCAAGAATGTGTGAGGAATGAGTGAACCAAGTGCTTTCTTATAGGAAATATTGGGTTGTTAGGGTTTCCAAGTGTTTCTAGATGTTTCCAAATTCATAATTAAAAAAAAAAGGAATAAAAATCCAATATGAAAGCATAAATTTCCTTAAAAATTCAATTTATAGCCAGTTAGGTGAGTAAAAGGGGGCCTACGGCCTTCTTAGATAACTGTATGGGCTTGTATAAAGGGGAAAATCGATCGAAATGCCGACCGTACGGGCTGAAATGCCACCGGCCATACTGTACGGCGTTTCGCACTCACAAAATGTCGTACGGTACGACCAGTGGCGTTTTGATCGGGTTTTGTACCCGTTTCGGCATTTCGCCAAGTTTCGGGCACTGGTACGGGGGCTGGCAAGGTGTTTCCTACAACTTAGCTCTTAGCTAATTCTGACAGTTGAAAAGCAAGTTATGAGTCAAAGAAAGTTAGGGTTTCTACAACCCTAATGGCTGAAGATGAAAGTTTATAACAACAACAAGCAATACCCCTTTAGAGGGGATGCCCTAGTGGCTAAGAGGTGCTCTAGGCGCAAGGAACAAAACCCTAATTGCAGAAAGTTGAAAAGACAAAAAAATCACGTTTCCCAATGCCCTATTTTATTTCTCCAATGCAAAAATGTAAATGATTAGTGCCTTGACTATTGGGTTATGGAGTCAAAGAGTGAGTTAACTATACTACTTCCTTGGGGGTGTAAACCCTCTTACTCCCCAAGGAAAGTAAAGCTAACTAGAACTTCTCCTAGCACTTTTTTAAGTAACAAATTATTTCCAAGAAAAAATTGATGAGCTTAGTGGAGTTGTATGCACTTATAATCCCCAAGAAATTCAACTAGTTAACCTTGCAACTAAGAAAAAGAGACAATAACAAGATGAAACCCTTTAACTAGAGCAAGAATCAATAAGATAAACTTCTAATTTACCAAGAGTTATCCACCAATATGCAAGAGAAATGCTCCATAGGAGGTAGTGCACCACTTCCTTCCACCAATAGCAAAGTAAATCATGAAAAAATGCAAAAGAGAGAGAAAATCCCTTAGGGTAGCGAAAATTTCAGCCAAGTACTTCTCCAAATGGGAGAGTTGTGTTATGAAATGAGATTCACATGATCTCTATTTATACAAAAGTCTTAAAAACATAGTTTGTCCACTTAGCAAGGGTAAAACATAAGATAAGGGGTCAAGAAACCTTATCTTACCCCTTGAACCAGATAATAATATTTAATTTTCGCTTTAACACATAAGAAACCCTAAAAGTAAGATGACATCACCCCTTTAGGGGATGTTTTGACACTTTTCCAAGTCATTGGAGAAGAAGGAAGAGGTCGTTGAGGCTCCTTGAGCCTCCTCTTCATGTGCTAGGGTCAATCCATGACTCCTTCGGTAAAATTATGCCTAGTCTCAATGTGCAATAACTCCATCACCACCAAATCCCCTCAAGCATGACGTGAAGCCTCAAAAAGTGACGTTTTGCCTCTCCTAGGCAAGTTGTTTGGGTAATAGGGGTATGGTAAGATCCTCCATGATGCCATGTAAGCCTCCAAAGGCATGTCTCTGTGATCCGATGTGCGGGCCTACAACATCCAACCTGTGGGATTTTTGCCCCATGGAAGCCCAAGATAGGCTTGTTCTCCCAAAACTGGCCACCAAGCAAGGTCCTGCAAAACAAAAGGGTATGCCCTCCAAAGATCTCAAGTCAAATATATCATGACAAGTGTAAACCACATCTAATAAGCAAGGCACCTAAACATGTGCATCAAAACTACCTCAACAAATTAAAAAAATGCTCCTAGATCCTATACAAATGAAAGTTTAGGTATGGGAGGGGTGTCATAAAAGACCTATTGGGTAGACCAAAACCCTCAAGTAGGGGATGCTTCCAAGGATGGCCTTTCAAGGTCATGTAGTGGATGATGAGGTGGAAGGGGTTTAGACTTCATAGGTCAATGAGTTTCATGACATACAAGGGCTCGTATTTCTCATTTATGGGGTGCCTTTGTAGAGGGTGTGTGGCACCTTCGTTTGCGATGCACTTTTTCCAAACCCATCTTCTCGTCGTTCTTTCTTCTTAGCTCTTCCTTTCTCTTTATATTTCTTTCATGTTTTAAGGAACAAGTTGAAGGCCACTGTCCTGGCTTGGTGTCTAGATGATGACAGTGTCATTCACCAATACCTCGCGAAAATGAGAAGGTTGGCTCGTGATGAGACCCCCTTTCTCTCAGTTGTGTAACCGAGAACCACTACCCTGGCTTGGTGACCAGATGCTAGTAATGTCATACCGCTAAATACCCATGATCAAGATAGGTCGGCTCGTGATGAGACCTCCCATCCTCCAACTAACCCCTTAAGCATTCACTATCATTTACTTTTGTAGGTCCCCCATTTCTTATAGAGAAGCATTTCATTGCTTTCTTGTGGATCCCTGGGCGAAGCATCTGGAGGTCTAGATTTAGGATTTTATCTCTTTAGCCAACAACAATCCCTCTGGGCCTTTAGCCCCTTCTTCCCATGAAATGAGGTACATGCCCTTCTTGGGTCACTAAAGTCAAAGGGCCTAGAAGAAGACAATATGATGGGAGTGTAATGAACGAAAGGTGGTAAGTATGGTTGGGAATGGTACAATAACCCCTTAAGGGATCCCTAGTCACAAACCTTCCCCAAAGGTTGGCCATGTTATCGCACGGATTGTAGGTTGCACTAGAGCCTTGTGCAATCTTAACCAATGGACAACACACTAGGACGAAACCCACTGTCACCTTAGGAAAGGTCCCGGGTGACCCCTGGGGAAAGACAATGGAAAAGTCTAAGAAGGCCCTAAGAGGTCACGATACAAGGTCAAGAAAGGTCCAAAGGCTATGAATGGATGGAGAAAGGGTGAAGGTAAGGGTGAAGAGTAAGTGACCTGCAACTAAAAGTCAATTATGCCAAGTGTAAATAAAATCCAGGACCAATAAGTTAACCCCGCCACTGATCGCTGATGTGAAAGTTGTAGTTTTAAATACCAAGTGATCAGAATTTTAATATTAAAGCAATGTCAGATTTGGCCAAATGAATGTGTGTACCCGACAGGCTTAGGAAAAAGGATCCTCATAGGAGTGTCTAGTTGTTGTAGCCCTCAAATATACCTAAGGGGTTCTTAAGCCACCTTGGTACGAGAGGGAAATCTTCCCGAATGCTGTTTTCGATGCACTACAACAATCAAAACGATCAATAGGTTTGCTCAGTTGTTTCAAGGATTCTAGGTGGTCTCCAAGATAGGAGCATAGTCGGTAGTAGTGATGTCTAATGCGCAACCGTTCGATAGGAGCCCCTCTATATATCTCTAGTACGACGAAACAATCGTAGACTTCTAATATACGTCGAGGTACGTGAGAGATCTACAAGCCCCCAGGATGTAACACTGGCAGAATAACGATAGCTCCTACGCTTATAGATGTCCGGATACATCTCTTCTAAAACCCCTAGAATATTCCCAAATATTTTAATTGAGTAATGCTTAAAATCACAAGATTAACATGTAAACCACTTATTTCATTTATGCCAATGAGTTACACAAGTGATTATAACGATTCAAAAGATTGCTTGCGATTATTCCCAAGTTGAGATATCCAATATAGCAATGAGATCAATGAGTATGAAGCAATTCAAATCAATGAGATATATTTTTGCACTCAAATACCACAAAATTTCCTGAACAAGCAAGTTCTAATCTCACAATTCTCCACAAAAGTCACTTATCAATAGACTATAGACTTGCTTAAAACATACATCGGATTAATGGGCTGTTATGTGAGACAAGAAATCAACACTCTTAATTTCTCAAATTTAGCCAATCAAATTAGATCCCCTTTGCCACAAACTAGAGATAAAGATGCAATTTAATCCCAATGTCTAAAAGGTGATTTTAAGAGATTTTTAGAGCACTTTTTAATGCTTATCCAGATCTGAAATGTAATTTGCAGCAGTGGTTAAACATAGATATCATAGCTGAAATGTCAAGTCAATCACCTCAAAGCAAGCCCAAAACATTCAAGAGGAAAGCCCCCAAATACTTAGCAATTTCTTCAACAAAGGGAGTATGATTTTAGAAGGTTTTGGAGCACTTTAAGAAGTATAACCAGATCTGAAATATGAATTTGCAGGAGTGAAACCAGATTTAAAGCCACTTCAAAATCCACCAGGAAGATTTAGAAACTAGCTAAGACACCCTAAGAATACTACCTAAGTGTTAGAAAGAAAGACTAGCTTGAACTAAGGCCTAAAACTTACTCAAAAACAAGCTGTCCTAACTGTTAATTTTCTGCATAAAAAGCTGTAATGGCTGTAGCTTTTAACCATGTCCCAACAAAAATTGGATCACTCAAAATGCAAACTAACTATCTAGAATGTTAGATCTAAGCATGGCCTACAAAATCCATGTGTTACTTTCCTAAAATTAGTTAGAAAAAGACTAGATATAATAACCTAGGGTTAAAAAAGTAAGAGGAGAAAAAGGTGAAAGAAGGTTTAGAAAATGGGGAGGCTAGAGGCCCCCAAAAAATCGCCCCAAAGGCAAGATGGCTCGCCTTAAGGGTGTGAGTGTAGCCGTGAAGTCGAAATTTCAATTGAGTGCTTTTCTGCGTTTCCCAATGAAAGTATTTGCACTCTCCAATGTAGATTAGTGCCTTGTTCTCTTGGGTAATTGAGTCAAAAGAGGCTTGGAGAAGAACTAGAAGATGTTGAAGTAAATCTCCCTTGAAGGTTGTATCTTGTCACTATCCTGCAAGAGGGTTAGAAGCAAAATTGTCTAGCTCACAAGAGGTCTTCAAAAGAGTGGATGTAACCTACAAAAGGGTTGTTAGTTTTACCTAGTGCCTAGTACAAGAAAATATCCAAGAAACAACTCTCAAGAGGTGTAGTTTATTAGCTAGCTCTTGAAAATATTTCCTTTAGATCCAAAATTATCAATGAACACTTAGAAGCAATATAAAGTAGATCTCACCAAAAATTTACTTGAAGTAGATAGCATGAGCATTCAAAAGAAGGATCCACCATAAAAGTATCTCTAAGCATCCATCACAAAAAAAACTCTCCAAGCAAAACGCATCACATCAAGACACCAAGAGGAAAGCCATAGCGCACCATTGAAAAACAAATAGCATCATAGTATTGAGGAGCATCCACAAAGAAAAAAGTCTCGATCAAATCTCAAGTGTTGAATTTATAATCCTCCGCTCACTTGGATTTGTCCACAAATCAACCAACTTTAGGGTTTTTCCTAAGAATATTCAAGTTTTGTCCACTTATTAATCTTTTCTAGAGATGTCCAAAAAAATAAAAATAAAATCGCTTTTTAAAAATATATAATCCTCCAAGGGATTATCCACAATAAATATCCCAATTTAAAAAATCCTATAATAATTAATTTATTAATTTATCCCCTTTTTTAAAAAATGATTTGACTCTTTGACCATGCGATTTGGGTAAAGGTTTTTTTTTTGTAATAAATTTAAAATATGGAAAATAAATTTCCATAAAACATCTTTGACCAAAGAAAAAGGCCCAACGATTTCTCCTTGAAGATCATCCTCTAACCAAGGAAAAAGTCCATTGATCCATTAAAATCCTCCATGAAGCAAGGGATTATCCTCCCCAAGTCCCACGATCTAGGAAAATATTCATTTGGTGATGTGCAGTGAGCCTCCCAAGGCTATTGAATGGTCAAAGAATTAATTTTATTCCTCAATTAAGTGCATCAAACCTCCTTCTAGTGGAAAAATAAGTCTCAGGGCCAAATCGAACTTGATGATGTACAAAATAATCCACCAGGAGATGACAAGTGGCATTAAATTCCTTCCAGAAGACTTACTAGTGGCTTCTATATCATAAATATGCTTGAATAAATCATCACCCAACCTTCTCAAGCCCAAAATCATCCAACGATCTATAGGAACTGATCAAACATGGGTGACGTCACCCTAGGGTATGCACCGATTTGCCTTAAAATTCATTTGAGTGAGCTGAGAACTAGGTTGAGTCATTAAAAATTGGTGATGATGTGGCCTGTGAAATATCTCGGGCATCCGTAAAATGCAAATGTGTCAACCAGTTGAGGGTTAGCTAACCCTAGTGATGCCTGGCAACAACTAGAATAATAATAACACCTTTAATAAATCCTGGAACATCTGAATGACATGACACTTGGTGAGAAACTACAAGACAGATTAAAACATGTGTATCTACAAGGAAACAAGTCACGTCAACATGATAAGATAATCAACATAATATAAAAGTCATCTAAACTAGACCATTAAGCCCCATATTTATGTTTCGTCACAAGCTCAAGAAGGTTATACAACTTACTAAGCCAAGGTATAAAATGCTATCAGAGACCCAAAGAGATCAGGCTAACACCTAAGTATTAATAATATTTTCCAAAGATTGTCTCTTCACTGTCATGTAATGATTATGAGATGGTCATGGGGTTAGACTTCAAGGTTAGGCAACTGACATACAAGGGACCGTAGTATCTCATTCATGGGTGCCTTTGATGAGGGTAGACCACACACTTGGTTCCTGTTATTTGCAAGGTGATACCTTCCAAGCCCTTTATTTGCCTTTTACCACGTCTAGTCATGGGAGATAACCTAGAGAATATGTAGCGCTCTGGCGATATTCCTATGATTGAGGACCTTTTGCTTTTTTGCTTTTCTTTTTGTCGATAATTCATTTTATTTTTCTTTTTGTCCTTTCGTGTTGAAAAACACATGCTTAAATGCTTCAAACACCCCGGATACTATGTAACACCTTGGCGATGTATCTGCAAGTGCTACGGGACTGGGTGAGCCTCTAAGCAGGTAACCAAGGAAAGCTTTTTGCTAGTATCCCTCTGAGCCTGAAAGCTCCTTCTTCCCATAGAATGAGGAACGATCCCTTCTTGGGTCAGTTTATATAACCTAAAGAAATGGATATGACAGGGACTAACGAGATGGAAAGTGGTAAGTATGATTGGGAATGGTACGATGATAGATTCAAAACAACTCCCAGTAGTGCTCCATTTTTCCCAAGAGTAACCCAATCTCCCAAGGATCTAAGATAACAAGTCAAGTTATGACAGAGGAAGAAGTATAACCAACGAGCTAATGACTAGTAGTTAGAAGGGACTCTCTGGAACAAGCTTAAATGCATTATATATTAAATTGATGCTCACCATGATGACGAACTCATCAACTTGCACCATGCTTCTCAAGGATGTATGACAGACTTGTCCAAATGCCATGGGTGGCATATGCTGCTGATGCCATTGAGAGATGCCCATACTTAGAAAGAGGATCTAGAGTTCATATTTGCAAGTACATGCACATCTTCCGGCTTTCCATGTTTTCTACCCGAGCGCCTCTAGATGTTCTTTTTGGAATAGTTATTCGCTGGTGGGGGATAACATGCCACTTACTAGGAAATCTATGACACTCATCAAGGTGAAACAGGGTCAAAAGCATAATATCCAAGCAAGCGTTCTATAATCAAAAGAAGCTTAAATACAACATGTTTAAATGCCTCAAATATTAGGGTGATTACCTGCCACAATACATGACTTGTATCGCATGGAGCAAGACCCATCTGCCTTCTAGAAGCTAGCTGATGTGGTGGATGCGCTGACAAATGGATCAAAATGTGGTGATAGAGCGGGCTTCCGTATGTGCAAGTGGACATTGCTAGTCATGTGGTCTCTTAGCACTCCATATCTGCAACCTGAGGGTCTCGAGACATCCCTACTAAAATGTTGAGTTAACTTAATATAAGCGAGACATATATTATAAACCAAGTTATATGTAGGTTTTCTAGTTTGGTAGTTTTAGCATCTTGGAACCATGACATTGTTAGCACACTTTTTCACCCTCCAATATGAGCTGATATAACAAAAAAAAATAGCGATGAAGAAGATGCTAATTAAAGGAGAGAATACCCCAAATTGTCACGAGAAAGCCTCCTATCCATTCAGGCTGGTGCTTGCCAACCTCAGGGGTGAGTCCCTAGATATCAGGCTGCAGATTTGTACATGATTTTCTGAAAAATAACAGACAAAAATAGTAGCAAAAAGGCTTTGGACAACATATAAACACACCACCAAAGCATTGTTGATTTTTCTAATTTCCAGATTTGATAATTATTGCCTTATCATTTTCAAACAGATTTTAATGGCATTGTTATCATAGAATAATTACACACCGAAAATTTCCACTGAAATAAAATTGTAGCGGAAATAACAGAACCATAGAGAAATAGCCATACACAATAGACACAAACCCAACCTTGGGAGAAAACCCAACAACTTTTCTATAGAAGAATTCAGTCCAAGAACCAGTACATCACCATCAAAATAGCCAAAATACCATCCAAAGAATATCCTCCCCAAGACTAGCGACTTCCAGGAATTAGCACATAAGACCAAGAGACAAACCACCTCAAATAATAGATGCGCCCTTCTTCGCCACTGTGCCATTGTGCCATTGCCTAGTGCGCACTTTATGAGGAGAAAACTGTGAGATGATAAAATGAAATGTTCTTGCCTTTATTTATACCAATTAAGTCACCTTAATTTAGTTTGTGGGGCCTACTTCTTTTGTTCTTCAATGTCTTCTTTAATGCTTTCTGGGGCTTCTGCAATGGTTTAGATGGGTCTTCTTGTACTTCTTGGTATTTCTTCTCTTCTAGAAAAGTTGTCCTTGAGCCTGGTTGATGTTATCTTCTCTGACATGCACCCCGTTGATGTATACTTATCCTCACATGCACTTTTGATCAATATAGATCACTCCAACCTAGAGAAGGCATGTGATAGCACCTCAAGTCTTGAAGACTGTGCCTGTGCCATTCACTCACTAGCCAAGTCAACATGGCTAATACTGTGAGTGAATGTATCATCCTCCTCAGCCAAGTCAGCATGGCTGTTCTGGGAGGATGTCTGTCCGATGCTAATTGCTGGAGAACATCAATGCTCTGGGCCATTCTCCTCAGCCAAGTCAGCATGGCCACTTTGGGAGAATGCATCATCCCCTTTGGCCAAGTCAACATGGCCACTCTGGGAGGATGATTGCTCGATGCATATGTACCTCGAGTCTTTATCACTCCTTGTCAAGTCAGCATGGCCAAGGAGAAAGACTACGCTTGGGCCATTCTCCTCAGCCAAGTTAACATGGCCACTCTGAGAGAATGTCTTCCCGATACTTTCATATGGAGAAACATTAGGACCTCGAGTCTCTAAGACTGCGCCTGGGCCATTCACCAGTAGCCAAGTCAGCATGGCTAATACTGTGAGCGAATGTATCATCGTCCTCAGCCAAGTCAGCATGGCTACTTTGGGAGGATGTCTGCCTGATGCTGAATCTGGGGAAGCACCTTGAGTCTCTAGGACTGCGCCTGGGCCATTCTCCTCAGCCAAGTCAACATGACCACTCTAGGAGAATGTCTACCCAATGCTGCCCAAACATCAACAAGCATTAGGAAAAATAATTTTAAAGTTGCTTGGAGGAATCCTACAGTGTTAGCACAAGAGAGACGAAAGAAACAAGAAAAGAAACCACATAAAAGATAGAGAAATATCACAATAAATGGTAAGAACTATTTATTGATTTGTAAGAGTAAGAACAAGATACCAACAAGAAGGAAAGTTCATAAAAAACACAACACTTCTTTATTATAGGCTTGCCAAAGGGTTGATTGCGCCACAATAGACAAGTCCACAACTGGTACAATGATTATTCTTGCTCAAAGAGAGAGTAGCTAGACTAGGAAAGAATAAGAAAGAGAGAGAGAGAGATAGTGTATGCTGCTGTTGCAAAAATCCGACCCTTAACAATGAGGAGAAGCCTCATTATATAGACCCATGAAGTGCATAGGTGTGGCAAAAATAGGAGGAAAAGATAAAATACATGAGGAAATAAATTTAGGCGTATGATTAATAATAGAGGGTGCATGAGAGAAGAGGCATGCACATTAATTAATTAATGAATGCACTAGATAATAAGAAATAAGGAGGAGAATAGGGATAAGGTGCATTAAAGAATGAATGCATTAGAAAATAGGGAAAAGGTGTTAATATTATGGTAGCTGTGGGAGGTATTTACCTCCATGTGTAAACCTGACGAGAATAGAAGACTCTAGAAAGCAAG
>SNQJ01S0012709.1:113107-127622 GCA_010110895.2 Picea sitchensis
GGAAGAATGGCCCAGGGTGGGGAATGGTCTAGGTTCAGAAGACAGGACAATTATTCTTCCTTGCTTGAGAAGAATAGTCCAGATATCTCATTATTCTACTCTGAGGCAGATATTCTTTTAGAGCTCACAGATGTGAGTGAAAGACTGGCCCAGATGATTCAGTTTATATCATAACATTGTTTCTGTGCAGGTTGCTATTAGATGTTTGTTATGAAGACTATATGACAGTAGATGTAGACTACTGTGGTGGATATGTTCCACTGTTCGTGAGACAAATATTCTTTCAGAGCTCACAGATATGAGTGAAAGATTGGCCCAGATAATTCAGTTTATATCATAACATTGTTTCTGTGCAGATTGCTATCAGATGTTTGTTATGAAGACTGTATGATAGTAGATGAAGACTGCTGTGGTGGATATGTTCCACTGTTCGTGACTATACGTTGTTGATCAAGTACTCGTGTGTTACTTGGTGTGGTAGTGTACCACTGGATTGTAGTTATGTACTACTATTGGATAGACACAGTTGTGTTCTATTTTTATTCTAATTGCCTTGAAGACTATCAACAGTTTATTGGAGATCATCATCATCCAGACGAATGATGAACGAAGATTTTCCAGACGGAAAACGGTTCAGAGCATTTACTCTTCTAGATTATAAGAATGGCTCTTGTATCACTCTATGGTGTGAGTGACTTATCCAGCATCATGTCTAATTACTCAGATGAAGTATGGTTTCGAGAGATGATGCAACTGATGGTGATGGTGATGTTCATGATCTAGTCATGAGATAGTCTAGACGACTATATTGATGCTACCGGGTAAATGGTATGTTTTTGTGCTTAGGCCATTACCTGTAATACCTCCCTAGCTAGGAGGGAGTGTTAATATTATGGTAGCTGCGGAGGTATTTACCTTCATGTGTAAACCTGACGAGAATAGAAGACTCCGGAAAGCAAGAGAAAACCCTAATGAGTTGGTTAATAACCCTGGAAGTCTTGTCGGCTCAAGAAGATAATTAATATTAGGTTATTAGCCTCCAAGAGAAGAAGTCGACCAGAAATAATAATAATATACTGAACATACACATATCCAAAAGGAGAAGTCGGCCCCAACAAATCTGGCAGAACCATTATAAATACAGGGTGCCAGTTCTCATTTGACACATCTCAGAATTGCAGAGCAACAACTGGTGCGCACTGCAGTTCCCAGTTTGGTGCGCACGTGTGGAGGAGAGCTGCAGGTGCAGTTGCTGCAGTAACCAATTTTCTGTTTTGGCTTGGACTATCTCTTGGCTAGGGTTTGGACTATCTGATCAACTATTGTTGGTGCGCTATCCTTGGAGGAAGATGCGCTACACCTTGTTTGGCTATCTAGCCTAGGGTTTGCTCCCGGAGTAATTCTCAGTCAAGGTTAAGGTGCTCGGAGGGTGGCTTCGGCCTATGGTTGGGTGACGAGGGTATCGTCAATGGTAAAACGAGCACACACTCTTCTATATTCTAACAAAAGGGAGGCTCATTAAGACAATGAGTTAGAAAATAGGGGGAGAGAGGAGTTAGGCTAAGAAATAGGGAGAGGAAAATATGGAGGCTAAAAAATAGGAAAAATGGATGTTCATTTACAACAATGAACTAGAAAATAGGGAGAGAGAGGAGTGAAGCTAAAAAATAGGGAGAGAAAAAGGTGGAGGCTAAAAGGTAGGAAAAATGGAGGCTCATTTAGGAAAATGAGCTAGAAAATAGGGAGAGAGAGGAGTTAGGCTAAAAAATAGGGAAAAGGGAGGCGCATTAATGCTAGAAAATAGGGAAAAAGGGAATTGAGGGAATAATAAGGCACAAACATGAAGGAAAGATAATTTAATGCATGGAAAGTGGTATATATGGAATAAAACACATGGTTTAGGCTTAAATTAGCCAAGAGGAGACATGCGCTAGCGAAGGGAGGAATTGCACCCTATTTTTTAGGGATTTGGCATTTAAAAGATAATTAAAAGGTTTTTTAATAGGGTTTATGCATGAAAAGTGAGTAATTGACAAGTGAGAGGAAATTAGTGAGTGATTTAAGCCTTGATTGGCTCAATCACGTCCATGAGATTGCCACCTCATCCACACGCTGCAAGATCCCATTCCAGACTGTTCATATGTTTTTGTGTTTATTTGTTTTTAGACCTCATCCTCAAGACAATTTCATAATAGATCCATAATAATGTACTCAATACCCAAAAATAAACAATGACATTCAATGTAAATGATTACAACCTCATGCCAAACTGTAACAACAAAAATACTCAAAAAATAAAATCTGATTAATCAATTCTTTCTAACCTGTAAACAACCCCACTTGGAAACATTTATTGCAAATACAATCTGATCTGTAGGTGTCTATGGACATTCACAACTTCATTTTTATTGAGGCGACCCCTTGTATTAAGTGCCACGAACTACTGAAGAGGGTTACGACCCCCTTTGAGAATCCACTGTTGTAAATAAGTGGTTCGAACCCCTCTTTGGTCTCCCTCGAGATGATAAAATACGGATGTGGCCTCTCTCCTGCTTCCCACAAGCTACCAACAGAGATATAACCTCTTTTCCAAACTTCCCACAGTTGCCAATGATGATATCACTGTTCTTTCAACCACCCACTAGCTGCAAATAGAGTGCAACCCTCTCTCAAAGCCCCACAACCCTCAACAATGGTACGAATCTCTCTCAAAGAGCCACACGAGCTGCAACAATGGTACGGCTACCTTAGAGAAGAGAAAGGATAAAGAATCGCAACTCGATCTTCCCTCACGTCCTCCACCAAGCCCCACGACCTTTGAGAATGACCCACGAATTGGCAAAATAATGCGACTTCCTTTGTCCATAGTGAATCCAGTGAGAGATCTGTGTGATCTCTCCTTCTTGATCAATTAGGGTGGATTCATTTCACTATCGAAACCAATCGCTCAAGGGTTTTAGGCCCCAAAGCCACAAAAATCTACGAGAGCTCTCCAAATCCAATTTGAGAATAATAATCATGAATAATGAGAGAATGAGCTCCAATTGTACTTCACATACCCTTTTTTCCTTTTCCACCCAATTAAATAATATAAAGTGACTTTGTAAAGTCTTCTTCAATATTTTTCCCAAATTCACTTTTCTCGTCTTTTAGTTTAATTATTAAATGTCATCATTAATATGCTTTTTTCCGCCCAAATTGTTAATTTTGTAGCTTAGAAGGTGTCTCAGCATAGTCCTAAGTGTCCAGGCATGTTGAAGGACATTTAATTAATACCCAGATCAACATTTTGTTTTTATCCTAAGTCTAACTTAGGAAAAGCATAAAAATTATCATTTAATTTTTATTGGCTTTTATTTGCTCAGATTTCCTAAGTTTTAACTTAAGGAAATTAATTTTTCACTTAAGTGAACTTTCTAGTTTCTTCTTGAAAGTTCATGAAGGGGGAAAGAGAGTGAAATGAAAAAGATAAAAGGAGGCTGAGGGTGAGGTCACAAAAACATTCATTGAGCTGAAGAGAAAGAGGGCACTTGGTTGAGGAAGAGGGGCACTAGGCTGCTGAGAGATAGGGCGACCTGGGCTGAGGAAGAGGGCTGTACAATAGGCCATACCAACAACAGGGTAGAGGTTGAGTTAGGGGCCATACAACAACATTTGAGCAAGCTTTACCTGGGCCGTACATCAACAAGATAAGGGGTTTATTTTTGAGGGCCGTAGTGGGTGATTTCAGTAGGCCATACAGGCCATATTTGCTGGGCCAAACGGGCCGTACAGCTGGGCCGTACGACCAAGAAGAAGGAAAATTTGTTGGAAGAAATTTTTTGTAAGAAATTTTATTTTCATTGTTGCTGTAATAATTCCTCTGAAGCTATAATAAAGCCCCTCTTTGCTGGTTTTTCCCACACTGGGGTTTCTAGAGTAAATTTCTGGTTTTAAGTTTTTATGTGTGCTTGGTTTCATGGTTATTTTATGCTGTGCATAAGTTAAAAACTCAGCTGTAATTTTTTGCATAATTATAGAGTTTTCTTTCAGCAGTAAATTAAATTTTGGGTAGTTAAATTATTGACAAGTAAAATTCTTGTTGCTGGGTTTTATAAGTTTAACAGAAAGGACATTAAATAATTAAATTAATTAATTCCATTTCATTGACTATAGCCTACATGAATTAAGTAGGTGATTAAATCGTTCTCCTAGAGTGATCACTCGGAAAGGGACATTACACACGCCCCCTTTTAATTAATTAATTCTTCACGTTATGCTTTTGTCCTTGGAAAGTCCACCCTTCACTAATTATGCCACCCAACCACCATATGTCACTACATCACTGCCAATTGTCAGAATTTGACCCTGCCACTTGTCACCTATGGAGCCGACCACCCCTACTATAAATAGAAATTGCTAAAAATAGGGTCTAGTTCCTAAAAAATAGGAAACTGTCCAAAACGTCCAGGATGACTAGGAGAGCACCGCCATGTGTCATATGTCTAAAAATAGACACTACTAAAAATAGAATCTTGCCGCATGTCAATGATATCATACTCATCGGATTCAATTTTCCATGAGGATTCCAAATACACAATCAGAATTGACATGCAAGCCCCGGTGCTCCACCTGCTAAATATAAAAAATGCTAACAAGTCATCTTGGAAAAGGTCCAAAAGACTCAAAATGTCTCAAGGACCAATACTGCCCTCTCAGAACCCCGATCTGAGGCTTGGAGCTCAACCTGCTAAAAATAGAAAGTACTCGCATGTTGCCCGGAAAAATGCCATCGGGCTTAGTATCATGCAAGGACCAACCCTATATGCTCAAAAATGTCAAATGAGTCTCTAATCACTGTTTCCTAAAAAGTAGGGTCACCTGCTATAAATAGACATCTCTCTCAAATCCATGGGAAACCAAGTTAACTCTATCTTTGAAGCAAAAACAACCATATACCGGTCCTATACCTGTTTCTGATGGGAACCAACCTCTGGCTCTGTAAAATCCCCTTACTGGTTTGCTGAAGTGTTTTAGGACTTTTGTCAAACAGTTCCATTGTTGATACTGTAAAATCCCATTACTGGTTTGCTGAAGTGGTTGAGGACTTTTGTCAAACAGTTCCAATGTTGATAGGTTTATTTGTTTACTGTTGTTTGTCTGTGTTTACTATTGTTATAATTTGTGTTGTTTTTTTTCAAAACTATTGTGTTAGACAATGGCACAATAGCGCTACCATAGATGTGGCTCATAAAGAGGGTTTTATTATATTAAATACCAATACCAGCAAAATACATGCAATGCAAGAATGATAATTTCACAGCAGCTGTAATATTTATTATAATTGATAACAACCTCAGTCTTTTTGTTGTAACAACAATAAATATCAGCAATTACACTTCAGAAATCAGCTAACAATCTGACCTGTAGCGTTTTGATAAACACTTTGCTGCTCTATCTTATTTGGGTGTCCCTTTTATTTAATGCCACGAACTGCTGAGCTGATTTGCCCCCCTTTTAAGAGGGTACGACCCCTTTTTGGGAGTCCTTTGGTTGCTGCAAGTGGTACGACCTCCCTCTGGAAGCCCACAATTTGAGAATGAGGGTACAGATCCCTCTAGAAACCCCACGAACAAGAGATGAAGGGGGGGGATGATCTCCATGAAAACCCTTCTAGTTGCAAAAGCGCGAGACGCCCTCACAAAAATGGCGTGCCTTTCCTTAGAGACCCCCACAATCAGAAACCAAGCTACAGATAAATGAGAAGGTCTCCTCAATCTCGGACAAACCAATGATCTGCCCAATTGGTGAATCTCCTTCTTCAATGATGTACACCTATGAAATATTTATGTGATCTCTCCAACTGATTGACTAGGGTGGATAGTTTCACCACCGAACCCAATCTGCTCAAGGGTTTTCAGTCCCAGAGCCAAACAAGCTCCAAGAGCTCTCCAAATCCAAATTTGATAAAATGATCCTGAATAATGAGAATAAGCTCCTATTTTTCTTCTATCACCCTTTTTTCTTTTTCCCGCTCATTATTTAATTATAAAGTAACTTTATGATTTTTCTCTTTAATATTTCCCGAAAGTCACTTTTAACACCTTATTAATTTAATTACTCAATATCACTTTAAATTTTGTTTTTTCGCCTAAGTGACAATAAATAATTAAATTGTTAATTCCCTTTTCTCCGACTATTGTCTACGGGAATTAAATAGGCTATTAAGTCGTCCTCCTGGAGTGATCACTCAGAAATGGACATTACAAGCTCACACAAGGGCTAAACCTCTGGGAAAATCTTTGAATGCCAGCCTAAACAATGTATGCTAGTTCTTAACCCTCGAGATTTTCAAGGGTGAAAATCTAGGGGTTAATAGACATTCATATCATTCTTTATGACTCCAGTATTGTAGTAGACTTTTTAGCTTCTTGGAACCATGAATTCATATCATTCTTTATGACTCCAGTATTGTTGCAGACTTTTTATCTTATTATTGGTCTTCATGCAAATCATGTTCTTTCATAGTTATTGTAGATGCTATGTTTTTCCCTCTTGGCTATCTACCTCTCGTATTAATGTAGACATTTTCTTATCTTTGGTCTTTGTTGACCACCTATTCAACTAGGGGGTCAACTCTATGTACCATGAAGATATGCACCATCAGGTGCTACCAAGTCAAAGACTTATTGGTTCTACAAGGCAGTTTTGGCCTTCAACACATCTTTTTGTAATGAAATTTCCGCTCCCCTTGCATGGGATAATAATGTAATGGGTCTGCATGGATCATAATTAGGCCAGTTGCCTTAGGACTTCATCATTAGAGGAGTCCCTTTCACTGAGTGTTTTTTTTCCTCAGGTTATTAATTTGGCTTAACCAGCCTTATTAATTTCCCTTGAGTTTTTCACTCCCACAAATAAATCCTCCAAAGTGGTGAAAAGCGTTTTAATGGTCTAGCCCTCTGGTAGCTAGTGTCAAGGAATGTTGTAAATGACCATGTAAGACATCTCTTAAAGTTTTGCGGAATTCCGTCGAGTCTAGATAGGTTTTTTTAATTTATTAAAATTGCCTAAGTTGGGTAATTTTAATTAAAATTTGATGAAAAAGGTAAAAACTAGGTCCTTGGGCTTTTGATAGGGGTATTTGTGCTCAAAAGAAATGGAATGAGACCCCCTACACCCTTGGACCAAGTTTCAGTTCAATTGGATAAGTTTTGCTAGCTGTTTGTTCATGAGGAGTCTTAGTCAGTCCAAAACAACAATTTAATTGCTAGTCTTGACATAGTCAAAATGTCAAATTTTGTAATTTTGAGTTAATTGGTTGAAGAGAAGGTGGGAGATGATGCCTAAACCTTAGAATAGCCTATCCTAACCCTTTTCTCACCCTCATAACCCTTTCTTACCTAGCCACCATCACTTCAAGTTGTTCCCCCTAGGGAAGTTGCGCCCCCCTCCTTGAGCAAACTATAGAAAAGTGAAAAATTAAAGGAGTGGGACCCTCTCTACCATAGTGCGCCTCCACCTCACCTCCTTGACCAAGCAATTACTTGTCGCCTCATGCCATCTCATCAATCCAAAACCCTAACCCTAAAGTTGCGCCCCCCTCCTAGAGATGATCACTCTTGCTCTTGTTTTGACACTTGTAAAAGATCTAAGAGGGGTAACTTTGCCTTCCCAAGTATAAATAAAGGCCATCTCACCCTCATTTCTCATCTATTCTCAGTGTATTGTTACTATACCCAAATCTCTCCCACTCTTCTCTCTCTCATTTCTCAAGCTTGTAGCAAGTATTTTCTCAAGCTTGCTTATAATAGAAAAATCTTTGGAGGAAACCATTGGCATTGGGAGTCTTCTTGATGCTTGTCTTTGGATCTTATTGGAGGGGACTTGTATTTTTGCTTTCTTTGAGTTTTTAGCTTCTAGATTTAGAGTAGGAGACCCAAACAAAGTACTTTGCTTGGATAGATCTATAAGTGTATTGCTCTAGATCTTAGTGTAGTAGTTTCCTTTCTTCTGCAAAGTATTTTGTTGATGTTTTAGGATCTACTCACCTCCTTCTTTGTATTGTAGCTTAGTCTCATATGCTTGCAGGTTGCTAAGGGTTAAGAAAGAGCAACTTCAGATTTGGAAGTTGTCTATTTCACCCAATCTTATTCCTCTTATAGTTTCGGTTCTGATTTCTGAGTAGTTGGGTAGATTGGTATTTTGAAGTAGATCAAAATCAAGTACAAATACTGCTATCTTTATTTTAAAATTTATGTTTCATATTAACAAAAGTTTTCTGCAGGGTTTTCAGTCATTTTCTGCAGTTTTCCAGCAGGTTTTACTTGCTGGTTTTTGCAGGTTGTTGACAGAAAACCTGCAGGAACAACCCATTTGGGGCCCTAAAACGTCAACAAAAACCTCCTAAGTTGGGGTGCACACTTACCCAACACTCCTCTCTTCTTTTCTCATTGAAAACAAGTCCCCAAAGAGTAACCAAGGGCTTGCACTTCTCCTAAAATAAATTTCTGCATTTTTTTTATTTGCTTTGCCTACACCTAGGAAAGTGCTTGGCTTTGCCAACCATCCTAAATCGTAAGGCATTACTTGCTGCAATTTAATTTTCTGCAATTAGTTTAGTTTTCTTCAACCCACCTTGGCACAACAAAGGAGGCTTGCCTCCACCTTGTGCCATTGTTTGAGGTTTGTTAAACTTAGTTTTATTTACAAGCATTTTACTTTATCTTGTTTGCCTACACCTTGGAGTGTGCTTGGCTTTGCCAACCCCCAAAATCATAAGGCTAGATTAGTTGTGATTGCTTTCATGTTGCATGCTCATAATGATATAATCTAAAGTGATCATATGCTAGTTTAGGCCCATGGAGACATTGTGATTTATTTTACTTATGTTGTTCATAATTGTTATCTACTTTTATTCAAGCACACTTTCATTTTGCAAGCTTAAGTACTATGGATCAATGAGTTTAATCTTTATGTGCTTTTCCTTTATCTCTTGCAACCTTGCATGATATTATGGTTTAAGGCAAACATCTATTTTACTTCTTGCAAGTTTCATTTCAAGTACTTTATGCTCTTTCAAGTTATTTGCTTTTGTTAAGTACTTTTCTTTCAGTAGCAAGCATTTTCTTTTACAAGCACTACATTGTAGTCACTTAACTTCAACTAACTCAATATACCTTAGTCTCCCAGGCTCTAAAATTAACTAGTCTTAATAGGTCACCTTCTACTGACCCAACTTTGCCATCTTAAACGAGAATTTAAGGAAGCAATGGGAGGTGCTAGATCGGGGACGATCTCACAGCGCTTGGCGTCCTTCCTGAGAGTACTTCTATTCTTGGATTGACCTGTGGAGCTAGGGTGGGGCCTTGTTTGCCTCACTTATTGAGCACCGCACAACTTTTTGGTACAAGCGGGGGGATTTTTTGGGTTGTCACTTAGTTTATGATTCATACTCTAATTTAATAACTTAATCAATCCTAATTAATCCACTACAACCTTGGGCAACTTTCATAGATCTATCTTTTGGGGTTATAGCTTAATAATCTTGCTAGCACTTTATATTTCCATTTACTTTCATGTAAGTTATTTCAACAATTTGTGGATGTTAACTAAGTGAAACTGAGAGTTGCGCACTTGCCCTTGGAGGCTTTCTCTTGAGCATTGTCATTTAATTTTGAGTTGTGATTTGCTTTATTGACTTAACCCCTTGAAGTTGCGCATCCTTTGGAGACAACTTCATTGTTTGGGTTTGTAATTGTGGATGCCATTGAAACACCCCTTAGAGTTGCTCATCTTGTGGAGGCACTCTAGTGTTTGGGTTTGTTGGCTTGATGTGTTGGTGTGATATTTTCCTTTGATGCAATCTTTATTTCTCTGCGCAATCAAATATTTCAAGTGAGTTTCAAGTGAGTGATTTTTTTCCTTCTTGTCCATAATTGTATAATTGTATCTTTGATGTATCTTTAGATATTCTTAGATTTGTAGATAATTGTTGTATCTAGTTCTAATTGTAAATCTTGTGAAGTCATTCTTTTGTAATCTTGTTGTAACCTTTTGTAGATTCTAAACTCCTTCAACTTTAGTTGACCCCTTGCCCAACCTTAGGCACTAGTCTTAGTTGTCTTAGGAAAAGGGCTTGCCTTTGCATTGAATTATTGCACTTTGCATTGTTTGCCTCTCATGTAAGCTAGATTCCCCCAAACCATTAACTAATTAAAATCAACTCCTAGAATTTAACTCTTAATTTCACATAGTAACTAGGGTCTACCCCCCTTGGATTCCCTAGGAGTAAGCCTAGACGGAAGAGGTTCAAGTCGAGGTGACAGTGGGATTTGAGCCTAGGCATTGTGCCTCCAAGGACACACTAAGTGAGTTGCACTTAGCTCATGTTTGCAAGTGTGTATAAGGACGACAACAGTCTTCATGTTGAGATGCCCTTCCAATGCTATTGTAGATGTTTATTTGTCTCAAAGCTACTTGTTTGTGCTGATGCAATTATTTTTCTTGAATATTATAACATTAGCATGAACAAAAGAAAATCATTATTTCATTTCAAATTTCTTTTGAAGAAAATCTCTTGGATTTAGTTTCTACTCTCATTGAGCTAAATATTAAGTGCTGAAACAAATTAGTTGATAATGTCTTGTTTAGGGTATCAAGATTTGCAGAAGAATACCAAGGATAATGATATATTAGATTTGCAAAGAATCAAGTGCGAGGATTGCAATTTCATAGCTGGAGAGAGGTTTGAGAATATGGCAAAACCTGTTTGTTTTTCGAGGAAAGAAAAGTTGAAAGAGGTCAGAGTCACATGCTTATTACCCAATGCTTAAGATTGAAATGTTGATGCTATGTACTGATTTCTATGGATATATAAAGTATTAATGGAAATGCGTTTAACGCATGATTATAGATATGTATTTCTCACATAAAATCTCCCATGCTGATGATTTAGTTATATGAATCCTTTTTGCAAACACTTGTTGGAGATTGGCTTTTTCTAATGAAGTGATGTACACCATAGCCCTACAACTCCTTTCTTAAAAGATTACGTTTAATGGAAGGAGGTAATGATGGATTAGATGAGATTCATGAGTAAAATATTCTTGCATTTACTTTCAGTAGTTTCAATTTAAAATTTAAATACAGACCTTTTATGCTTTTAGGAGACTTGTGACTATTTTGAAATTTTCTTTCTTTCTTTCTTTTTTTTTCATCTCTTGCTCAAAAGTTGATTTTTAAAAGATACTTGGCTGTGCATGATGTCCATGAGATTAAGTAGACTACCTTTCTTGCTTAGCATTCCTTCTCAAAGAAGGTTGGAAACGTGACATTGAAAATAAATATTTTGTTCTACATTCCAACAAGGTTTGCAGAGTAAACCTTCTTTTTTAATCACTTGCCAGATTCCACTGTGAACACTTTTTAAGTTAATACTTAGGCAAGAACTAGGAATAAGTAGGGCTAATAGTTAATACTGTGAACACTTTCTAAGTTAATACTTGGGCAAGAACTAGGAAAAAGTAGTGCTAAATTCTAATAGTGCTTCAGTATTTGATTAGAATTGTTAATTTTATAGATCTACTCAAGCATAAAGGGTGGACGATGATCAAGTTCACTATTGCCTACTTAGTAGCACAACGCATGCACATTGATAGACTCTAAGGAAGATACACTTTATATTCACTTCTAATTTACTCGATGTCATTTTGTACAGTAACGCAAACTTATGGTACCAAATTTGTTTCAAATCTGGTTATTGAGCACAAGGGTAGATCTCTAGCCAAAAAACAACTTACACCATAATAGATAAATCTTATTACAAAATTGTTTATCTTACCTTAACCCTATTCTATACTGAACAGAATAGGGCACACATATAAAAGGGGTATTACATATTCCCATATTTTCCTCGGGGACCATTTTGTTTCCTTTTTACAGAGCATTTGTTTAAATATGGAGGGTTGTAGCCTAGTTTTATTGAAGGTTTATGGTACCAAGAAGCCTCTTGAGCCATATGACTTTTTCAACTTACACACTTGATGCTCTTTCTCTTTCTGCACGAAGCCTTGACATCTTTGCATGTACACTTCCTCTTCCAATTCTCCATTTATAAAGGCATCTTTGATATCCAAATGAGTTGCCATGGCTAACATCAATCTGATTGTATTCATCTTTGCTGCAAGTGCAAAGGTTTTATTATAATTATTGCCTTCCTTCTATGTAAATCCTTTTGCTACTAACCTTGGTTTGTACTCATCAATTGAGCCATCTGCTTTATACTTCGTCTTGTAGATCCATTTCACTTTTCCCTTATTGTAATTCCATAAGTTCCCATGTTTCATATCCCTCTATGGAATCATATTCGTCTTGCATTGCTGTGCCATTCCTTCTTTCCATGTGCATCCTCGAATGAAAGGGGTTCATATGAATACAAGACTATTCTCATCAAGGCCATTTTTACTCGCGATAAATCTGATTGTTGTAGTCTTCTTGACTTCTTGGTTCCTTAACTACTTTCAGGCAGTTCTTGTTGCTTGTAGAGCTTTTCCCTTCAATGTTCATAAATACTACTTGCTAACCCCCAAATCTGCACAGACAAATTCAGATTTCAAAATCAAACTTACAGATCAGATTTCCAATTAGATTTAAAGGTCATTTCCAATGGCAGCAGAAGAACTAGTTCAGACTTTTGGGACACTTACCGAGCATATTTCCAGTGTTGTATGGCATGATTCCCAAGGTATGAACAGCAGTGTCTGCAGAAGCACCTACAACAAACCTGGGCACACTAATTATGGAGAATGAACAGCAGGAGGGGGCACTGTTTGAGGTTAATAGCAGCAGATTGATGGCACTTCCCTAAGCTTAATAGATAACATGCTGGGCACACTGACAGCAAGGAGGGTGCTGCATTGACACATACAACTCCAATTCTGGGCCTGTTCTGACAGGCTATATTTAGGATATTTCAGGCACTGTTATGGCAGCAGTAGGACAGCATAGAGGGCGCCCTTGTTGGGCAGTTAAAGTCAGCACTTAATGCCTTGGAAAGAGGGTGACTTAGAGGAGGATTTAAAGCTATCTTTGGGCCTGATTTAGCAACAGATTTGGCAGGTTTATGACAGGTTCCTGACAGTGCTTTTGACAGCAATCAATGTGGGAGTTACATTCTGAATATAGGCAAGTTAATGAGGAGTTATGTTGGCAGGTTGGGCACTCGACTCATGGGGGTTTCATCTCCTATATTAGAATCCATGAAAGCGCCCTCATTTGGGGGTTGCAACCTACATCCATGAATCCTGACAGACGATAAATGCACCCAAGGTTGAGGAGATTCTCTTACACCATTTCTATTTTTCAAGATAGAGGCATCTATTGTACCCCATTTCCATTTCTACAGGGGGTGGAGAGGAGAGTGATATTTTTTTATCGGTTGTTCTTGTACCTTTCCCATCTCCTTCCATATTTTATCCCCTTCTCCTTCTTATCATTGCTAGGAATCTGCAGCAGCATAGGAGAGTAATTGTATGAGTTTCAGTAATTGGTGATGCAAATTACTTCTTTTGGGTATCAATTATACTTTTGTGTGGAGTTTTGTTCATATGATAGTTTCTAGTTGTTGATTTACATTGTGATAAATTTCTTAATTTGTAGGATTAGGATTTAACTAAACTATCTTGCAGATCTTCTCTTTTTATTCTTCATTTTCCCAACGGGAGCTTGCACTAGCCTGAAGAGAGATAAGTCTAGACGAGGTGACAATGGGTTGGCCTTTTGATTGTTGTACTTGAGATTTTCTATTGCACTTGATATTTTCCTTGGTGATCCTTTGCCATACCACCATGGACAATTTCGAGATATAATACTACTTTAGAATCTTCTAGAGAATTGGTAATGTCCTCTCATAACAAGCCTTTCTGTCACTTGCTTCTACACCATCACTCGATGCTTTATTAATTCCGCCTTCATGATTTGGACTGTTTTTTTTTTTGAAAAATACATCTAGCCTGTGAAGTGAAAAAGGAAGGTTACATACAATGAACACCATAACTGCTTCTGTAATGCAACTAGAACAGAAATAAAATCAGAACAAGCTAGGGGTTCTAAGGATTGAGCATCCTTGATCAACAGTGCACCCATAGCTAGGAGCTGGTGGCATACCTCATCATGCCACATAGTACAAAACGCAGACAGTGAGCTAACCTCATGCTGAGGAACCTGATTTTTCAAAGAACGAATAAGGATGAAATCGTCAAGCAGTGCCAGACACTTGTGAAGGCAGAACAAATCAGGGACTGACAATCACTTTGCTAAGGATGACCTTTCTTTCTTCATATCTTTGTACCTTTTGATCAGATTGAACTTGGCAATATGTGTTTGGATGCTGGAATTTGTTAAAATATTGTGTAACTGCAAAGAATATTCTTATCCCCTTTTGTGGATAAAGATAAAATATATTTATTATTGATTAGATCAATCCCCTTTTGTGGATTGATCATGTTGGGCATTGTAATTGACCAAATCCCCTTTT
>SNQJ01S0012709.1:144391-204929 GCA_010110895.2 Picea sitchensis
AACGGCTAGTAGGAAGAAGAGGGATGGAGTGTTGCTAAGGCAAGGCTCTATCCTCTTCAACAAATGGCTCAAAACCTTGATGGGGACATGAGACAAGGACCTTCAATGTGTGCGTGTCACCTAGGGTTTATTCAACAAATTATAACAATAGATGCAAGAAATAACACTGCAACCATTCAATTAAGAAGTTTTGCAGAAATTTACATACATTTAACCAAGAAATGACATAGCAAACCCTAGTTGTAACACCTTCCACCAAGATAAATGCCAAGAAATGCCAATATAAGTCTAAAAAATCTTCCTTCAACAAGTGCGCCGCCCAATTTTAGCCAAGAACTCCAAGAGTGGCGCAAATTTCAGACCTCACTAATGAGTGAGTGAAAGATGATGAAAAAATGAAGGTAAAAACCCTTAATTTATACAATACAATGACCTAATTTTACTTTTTTGGTCATTAAAAAGGCCGACAAGGCCAAAATACTAAAATGATACTGTTTTACATTAAATATTCAAATTAAAACCCTAATCAAGCAATAGAAGGACGTCATGCCCTTTCTAGGGCGACGTTAGCCCCTTTAGGGCAAATGCAGCCTCCTGAAGCAAGACGTTAGCCCTCCTTGGGCTTCTCCAACTGCCACACGTGCCAAACTGCCCTGTCCATCTGCCAACACACTCATGATGACGTCGTGAACCTCCTGGTGACGTCCTAGGCCTTCCAAGGCCAACGTTCCACTGAAAAGGGCACAATCCCCCTAGGTCAAGCTCTGTCAGGGTGCCTCTGCAAGACGTCCTTCTTCTCTCTGGTGCAAACCCCTCTGTCCTGTCTGTGCCCCCTGTTGGGGTCTCAGCATCCATCTGGTGGGCTCTTCAGCCCCATGGAGGTTCGAACTGATCATCTCCCCATGTGTACCTGTCCAACATGGTACTTGTCCGTCGGGCATGATCCTGCACATCAACAACTACGCCCTCCATGGGATCATAAGTCACAGGGATAATAGCAATGTCAATCACATCTCATCATCAATATTATTAAACACGTGCATAAAATCCCTATTACCCCAGTTAAAAGCTCAAAGACATTATACAAGCCTGCAATACAAGTTTGGGGAAAGTGACAGGACGTCCTATTTGGCTAGTGTCCATTGGAAAAGGAAAGTTTCCTTGAAAAGACTTCATCTAAGCCATGTAAGTGGGGTGATGTGGATAAGGGATGTCCTGACAATGGGTGCAGTGAAAGAAGGGGAATGCAAAGCTTTACCTGTGGGTGCCTTTGTAGAAGGCGAGCTACACCTGTCCTGGATGCAATTTTTTCCAAGCCCATTCATGCCTTTTATTCTTTTATTCTTATTTCTTTTTCTTCAAGAAGCTAATCAGGGGACACTGCCCTGTCGTGGTGACTAGTGGTGGGAGCGTTACCCACAAGTAATTTCACAGAAATGAGAAGGCTGGCTCGTGATGAGACCCCCTTTCTCTTGGCCATGCAACCAAGAGTCACTACCCTGGCATGGTGACCAACTGCTAGTAGTGTCATACTGCTAGATACCCATGGACCTAATAGGCTGGCTCGTGATGAGACCCCCTATCCTCCGACTAGGTCTTGTTTTATTATTTTTTATGGGTCTCTCTTGTTTCTTGCTGAGAAGCCTTTTACTGCATTCTCGGGGATCCCTGGGCGAAGCATCTCGAGGTTTTATTTTTAGGCTTTTATCTTTTGCCAACTTACTTTTACCTTCTGGGCCTTTAGCCCCTTCTTCCCACGAGGTAAGGTGCAATCCTTAAATGATTGGTCAATCCAATGCCCGGACAAGTGTAATGGGAATGATGGGTGGGAAGCAAGATGAAAAGTGATGATATGACGGGAGCGGACAATGGCTTTTTAGAAATCCCCCCAGTGGCAAACCAGAACCCATGGACACAAGTTTACTAGGGCATCTTGTCATTCCCCCCAGACATGGTCAAGTGGGCAAGTATAAGATCCAAGCATTCGTTAGAAACAAAAGGAATCAAATGCACATATTCAAAGTTTTTGAAGATCAGAGTGACACATACCATGATACCCGGACTCATTACCTCATGGAGCAAGAACCATCTCTGACACAAGACCAAGCCGATGGTGATGGAAGTTGTTGCTGTTGGCAATGTAGAGGTGCTGAAAGAGAGAAAGGATGGGCCCTCCAGGGCCATGCCTAAGTCGATCCGACTCTCGGTACTCCATGTCTAGGACCTGTGGGCCTCGAAACACAATCTCCTAGTTATCCCTAAAAGTGGGGATAACAATAACCAAGACCAATCTTAATGAATGGTGGTCTTTGGCAATTGATGATATCATCTAAAATTTCAGCATTGTTCTCAAACTTTAATCTTCCATTCAACTTAATAGTTGTTTTCTCTAATTCCTTTCTTAAGGAAACAATTTCAAATTCTAGCTTCTTGTAATTTTCTTCCTTTTCCTTCAACTCGATTCTCACCACTTCTTCCGTCCTTTTTGCCTCTTCTAGTTGAACCTTTAGGCTCATGATATTCTTTTCTATTTCTTCAAGGCTTTGTGACATTTTGGCTTTTGAATCATGATCCTTTTCTTCATAGTTCTGCATCTGCTCTTTTTGTTTCAAATTCTTTTTCCTAAGCTTCTTTATTTCTCTTAAGGCACACATGAGTTCTTCAAGATCCACTTCCCCATCGGTTTTGGCATTTTCTTCTGTTCTTCTTCAAGATCCATTTCCCCATCTGATGTCATGTCCCCTTCCGAGTGATAATGGGACATGGACGAAGTAGCCTAAGTGATTCCCGTGGGCTATAGTCATAAAAAAGAGAATTAATTAATTATTTAATGTCCTAAGGGGAAAAGTGCTTAACAAAAATGACATTAGATAATTAAAAGGGGAAAAAGGGAAAAAATGCCCAAAGTGACTTAGGAGGAATATGAAACGTCACTTAAATTGATTAAAAGGTAAAAAGGTCGCAAAAGAATCAACGAAGGAATAAAAGGGAAAAAGGAGGGCACCCTCTCGCATTCTAACATTGACATTTTCTAATTTCTCAATGAGAGAGCTGATTGTGGCTTTGGAACTCTTGGGACGGAAACCCTAGGAGAAATTTTTAGGGATTGGCTTCGGTGGTGAGAGCATCCACCTTAGTTGGTCATTTTTGAAGGAAGAGATCATCCAAATCTTCTTATCGTGCTTCCTTGAGATGGTGTTCATCTTCTTGTAGCTAAGATTCCATGACAGCGGCTAAGTTCTGTCATTTGTTGGCTGAATCCTTTGCTTACAGAGGTCGATTTGTCGAGTTTGGGTTGTTGGTTGAATATATAGTGTTAAGGCAGCGTTTTCTTGAAGTGTGGGCCAATTTTTTTAGTGTGGGGATCGATTGCTTACTGCTGGGCGAATTTCTGTATAGAGGGGGCTGAGTTCTTGCCATAGAGAGGCCGTATTCACTGCTGAGGCCAGTTTTCTCTCGCTGGAGGTTGAGCTGGTTACTTTGTGGATTGGTACCTTGCCATCAGGGCCGATCCTCTCTTCTGAGCCCGTGTATTCTCTGCTGGGTCGTTTCCCTTGGGAGGAGGATGATTCTTTACTGTTGGGGGACGGATTGAGTGCTGTAGGAGGTCAAATATCAGTGGCTGCTATTACAGACCTGCTTATCTGCCTCAGAACTGATGTTTTCTGGCTGATTTGTGCATTTACAGAACCTTAGTTATCAGCTGAGACTTGTTGCTTCCTCTTGTCACCTACAGGCAGCATAATTATCATTATACTGGCAGATACAACACACACAAATACACCAGGTTCACTGTTATTTGCTTTTATACTGTTGTTGAGAGTTTCCTTGTGTATTTTTATCTAATCTAAACATTGAATGCAATAAAGGTAATGGAGTTTCCATACTAGTGTTTTTTTTGGTAAAACAACAGCAGTGATTATATGCGCCTATGAACTATTGATATAATGTATGTATGTCAACTGTTTGACAAGAAAATGTCTACACAGTAAACTAGTGAAAATCCAAAAAAAATTAGTGGGAATTTTACATCTGAGTCCATCATTTCTATCCCTTTGTATTCATCAATCTTTGTTTCGATTGCCATAAAGAGAGTTTTTTCTCTATCACCATCGAAACTACGTTCACTGCTTTCTTTAGACGAGTCACTAACCCTTTTGAGTAGAGACTCTTCTTCTGCTTATAAGAGTTCTTCTTCTTTTCATGCTTGTCCTGTTTGTGGTTCTTTTTGTGTTGATGATGTTTGCTCTCTTTCTTTATGTTATGGTCTTCTTCATCATCATCATTATTGTTATATGTTGATGACTAACATTGTTTTTTTCTGCTGTAATTAAGAATTATGTGTTTATTTGGTGAAGATGCAAGGCTGGAAATTAACATTGGGCTCAAGTGTGCATTCTGGGTTGTTTGTAATGATTTATATGCAGATTTTGAGGTTGTTACAGCCATAATTTTTAAAGCAGAGGGCATGATTATGCCTTTATTCTGTAATTTAATTTCCAGCCATGTGAATTTGTTGTAAATGGCCTTGTGGGTATCTCAGAAGAGGCTAGAATCACATAAGAAATGTAATTGTTTATATGTAAATGACCCTGTATGAAAACTTCTGTATTTTCTCATGAATTCTGCTGTTTATAGTCCACTTGTAATCAATAAATATTATTTATGTGTAGAAATGGTTGAATGCTTTCATGGGTAATAGATGAATTTGGAGTAGGCAATGTTACTTTTGTTGCAAAATTGTAATTGCCTACAATTTCCATGTAATAATGTTGATTACAGCTTATTGAGATGACTGGGTATGTTACACGTTCCCACACATTGATGCTTCAATTGAATGCATTGATTGCAGCGACATACTTGGAAACCTTATTGTAAGTGTCCATGGGTAGGCTGCACCACTATGCTCAACAGTTGTTCCTTCTGTGTTGAATAGATTGAGGGATGTTAGTAGCTAGTTTATAATATGCAATTGTTGCTTTTGCATGCTTTCATAATTACAACAGTATAATACTATTCCCCACGAGCTAGGGAAAAGGGTTATCACACGGTACACCATGTTAGAATATAATGGATGTGCTTGTTTAACCATAGACAATATCAGTATTGTCACCCAACCATAGGCCGAAGCCACCCCCGAGCACCTTAACCTTGACAGAGAATCATTCCGGAAGCAAACCCTAGGTTAGATAGCCAAACAAGATAGCGCACCTCTCTCCAAGGATCGCATCAAACAAGAATAACAAAAACTGATCAGAAAGTCCAAACCCAGAGAAGACTGAGACTATAGACTGGCGATCGTGATCAAACAAAGAATAACAAACTGATCAGAAAGTTCAAACCCGTGAAGACTGAGACTATAGATCTGCTAGTAGCTTCTCCAGAATCATGCACAAAATTGCTCTAACTGCAAGGCATTGCAAGCACGCATTGAGAATGCTTTCCAGACAAAGACTCCGCCTCCCCAGATTTATACCTAATCAGTGCACTACCCGGGCTTCACTTCTCATTCCTGGTGCCAATTCATCAGATATACATTTCCTAATGACTTCTCTTGGAGGTTGATAACCTAATACAAATTATCCCTGAGCCTAATTTGTCTTCTAGGTTTATTAGCCAACTAATTAGGTTTCTTCTGCTTCCCCGGAATATTCTATTCTCGTCAGTTTTACATGGAGGTAAATACCTCCAAGTAGCCTACCATAATACTCCCTCCTAGCTGGGAGGTATTGAGGTAATGGTCTTGGAGCACAAAAACATACCATTAACTCTCTAGAAGATCAACATATCAGATAATTATCTCATGATTAGATCATGAGCACCATCATCACTATTAGTAGTCATCAATTGCATCATCTCTCAAACCATACTCTATCTAAGTAATTAGACATGATGTCGAATAAGTCACTCACACCACAGAAAGGACAAGAACCATTCTTCTAATCCGACATATGTCCTAGAAGAATAAATGTCCTAGACCATTTTTCCGTCTCTGAAATCTTCGTCCATTGATCATCCATCTAGGTGATAATCATTTCAACACTATTGATAGTCTTCAAGGCAACGGAATAAAAGTCATTCAATAGAACACAACTGCGGTTCATCCATAGTAGTACAAACTATAATCCATTCGCATACTACCACAATCTGCACCATTAATACGTACTTGATCGACATATAGTCATAATTAGTGGAACACATACACCACAATAGTATACATCTACCGTCTCGAGATGTTGAATTTTAATGAAGATTTGTACCTTGGACAAGTGGTTCCTATGGTTTTTTAAACTTTTACCTATGAATGTGGTCCACAACTTAAAAGTGGGTCTTTTTCATAAAGTCACCTTATAAGTGGTAAAGTGAACTTGGAATTAGAAAGAAAAGTGACTTAGGAACTTAATGCACCAAGTGGGTTTTATTTAAGTTGGGTGAGTGAAATTAAATAAAGTGAATATAATGGAGCATTTAATTTCAACCGCTGATCTTGGGCAATGAGCCCTTGGATAAAAAAAGAAACCTAAGAGTCACTTAGGGATTCTAAAGGAGGAAAAAGACCAAATGAGAAGTCATCTTTCCAAGAGAGATCGAGATTGAGAGAGCAAGAGAAGAGAAAGTTTACAATTTTTCTGAGAAGAGAAAGCAACAGAGAAGAGGCACAAATTCCAAGGCAAAACTAGGGCACGGATTTCTCGAGGCGCCCAATCAGAAAGAAAAACTCACGCTAATTTGATTTTGGTACCCACAACACTTCATTTCCTCGTGAAACGCTAGCAATGCTGTTCTAAAACTCCAGGAGAAAGATTTAACGGTCCCATTGTGCTTACTGTACCTGGCCTGGGCCAGATACCGCAATTAATTCTCAAGTATCGCTTCCATAACCGCGACAACATTTAATGTCATGATCAAGTAATTTACTGGTCTCCGAGCACAAATTCTCGAGGGTGGTCGCTTTGGGTTTCCTTCCAAATAATTTCGCTAACGGAAATCGAGAAGAGATAAGCTAAATCGCTATTTTATTTTGGCTCAAATGTAATTTTAAATTGAAGAAATAAGAAGAACTCACTCTCTCTCTCACCGTTTTCCCCACATTGGTTTTTCCGTGGTCACCGACCAAATATCACAAAGTCACAAATGTTTGTTTCATCGGTTAATTTCCTCGCCTTAAGACAACCATTGAAAAGATCATTTATTTCATGTGTTTCAATCAAATTTCATTTGGAATATTTAATGCATATTAATGTTTGCAAAATTCATTAATATTGGAAATGGGCATTAAACTTTTGGAGTGATAAGGAGCGGGATTGAAACCGATTGGGATAAATTCGCGTAAGTGAGAAAATCAACATGGTATCGAAGCCATTGGTCGCGAGTAAAACACAAAATTTGCAAAAGTTGGTTCGCTGAAATTTTCACCGCTTCGGGACAACAAGTAGTGTAAGGGCAGCGGATAAGAGGGCAGAAATTTTTTTTCAGCAGGTTGGGGATTGCTGAGTTATTTTGGGTTTCAGCTGAGTGGATTTTAGTCATGGCTACATGTTTGAGAGTTGAGGATAGATTGGATGGGCAGCTAACTTTAGTTCATGGAAGGTAAGGATAGTGTTGCTCTTTCAGAGAATGAGCTATGATATTGTTGAGGGTACTATCATACTCCAAAGTGGGTCGCTATTCAACGATCCGCTTCGTCTTCGATCGTAGCCACTAAGAAGGACATAAAAGCAAAGAGGATATTGTTTGATGCGTTGAAGGACCATATTATTCCTCATGTGTCTCCTAAGACATATGTACATGAAATGGGGACATCTCTTAAAAACTTGTTACAGAATTCCAATGAGAACAGGAAAATGGTGCTTAGAGAGAAATTGAAGAGCATCAAGATGACTAAGTCCGGATCAGTCACATGTTATCTTTCTCACATTACACAGGTTAGAGATGAGCTTGGAGTCATGGGGAGGTGATACCCGCTGCAGATCTTGTGGAGGATGTACTTTGAACGTGTAACCAAACCGTAATGGTTCGTGGAGGGCATTGTAGTTAGGGAGAATGTCCCTTCCTGGATAGGCTATGGGATGACTTTGTACTGGAGGAGACCCGTAGAGGGTATGTGCATGGTGTTGGCTCGTCTGGGGTGCATGAGGATGAGGAGAATGTGGCACTTGTCGCTGAAGGAAAAGGAAGAAACCAAGAAGAGGGGCAATCCTGGGGACACAATGAGAAGGGAAAGACTAAGAAGGAGGAGAAGGATATGAGCAAAGTTCGATGTTGGGCTTGCTTAAGTGGGCATTTATGCGCCTACTTGTCCTGGAGAGAAAGAAGGGGAAGAAGAAGAATCGGCATTTTCAAAGAAGAAGGGATGAGTTCTCAACACAGTTTGATTAGGAGTTCTCTTTAGTTGCTGGTTTGTCTTCTAGCACTTCATCTTTGATACTTTGGTACATTGATAGTGGCGCTTCGCGTCACATGACTGGTGTCAGGAATCAGTTTTCAGAGTTGACAGAGAAGGCACTAGACACTCCATGTGGTGCTTGTTGATGATCGCACTGTGAGTGCATTTGGGGTGGGGACTGTTATATTTCGAGGGAGTCACTTCCTCCTCCTCTGAAATTGTCCGGCGTCTTGTATGTTCTAGGCTTGAAATGGAACCTTGTTTCAGTTTCTTCTATTGAGGCCCGAGGCTTTGAGGTAGTATTCCTAGGGGGACAGGTGCTCTTGTATCACAAGGGAGGGAGCATTACTTCTGTTAGAGTGATCGGTGTCAGACAGGAGAAGTTGTAAAAGTTGATCTTTCAGACAGTTTGAGCATTGGCTTGTAGTACCAGCAGCAGAGATTTGTGCTAGATTTCTGACAGAGGTGTTGAAATAATGTAACTCCGCTAAGAGCATTCTTATTATTCTTTGTTATTGGATTAAATCCCCATTGTCAATTAATCATGTCATTATTATTATTTTGATATTAGGTTAATCCCATTGAGGATTAACCAAGTCAATAATTGTATAAGGACCAAACCTTTATGGATTGGTCATCTGGACAATTATAATGTAAAGAATAAGAATGCTCTTCGCAGTTATTAAATCTGGCCCTTTCATTTAATTAAAGGTGGATTTACCCACCAAATGTGAGAGACACGGCCCCGCCATGGTGACTCTCACACGCAAGCCGACAGAGTAAATGAGGCGCTAGCCTCATTTCTAACACACTTCACTTGCTCATGTTCTTATGAGGCAAGGTGATATTTCAAGTTGGTGAAAGAAGAAGAAGGGTATGATCTCTTGGAGTGAGTGATTCTCTCTCATTATTAGTTATCTCTCGAACTCTTGATAAGCTATTTATGATAAGGAAGTTTTTGTCGGGTTTTCTCCCACATGAGGGTATCCTGATAAATGTCGGTCTATCAGGATGTGTATCAGTTGATCTTGTCTATTATGCTCTTATCTTATGAAATGCAAAGAACTATAATATCAAAGATAAACATTAACATGGTTTCGTGAGTCAACTCAAGAAAGCACAATCCTTAAGAGGAAAAACGTGACTGTTGCCGGGGCCCAAAATTGGGGTTTTGAAAGTGAGTGTTTTCGCCATCTACCACCCTAGAAAGTTGCTTCCTCCCCCAAGGATCATTTTGCACTTAGAGCGCATCTTTTCAAAGGGCTAGATTTCCTGAAAAGTGAAACCCTAGTTTCACAAAGTACGAAACCTAAAAACCGTGAGTACTGGCACTGTGGCAATGAGTTCGTATACCGTAAAAACCGTATATAACTGTCCATAAAACTGAGAGCAGATTTGAAGGTGAAATTTGATTGTAATTCTATACACCTAAGATACTCTCACACCAAATAAGATCTTATCCCCCTCGGATCAGATTTTCAAAATTGAAGTTTGAAAATTTAGGTTTTCCTCATAAAACCAAAGTTGCAGCTGCTTAGAACTTCAGAATCCATCTTGCAACAGTAAGACTGCTGTTGCAATGGTGTACTGTGAGAATTTGCAATCACTCTTGAAGTTTTTGGTAATGATTACCATTGCTACCGATGGGATTACTCAATTTAAATGCTATCTGAGGTACGTACTCACATATGGTTAATGGTTAAACCCTAAAGAGTATTTCATAGAGAAGGGATCTTTGCCATAGATCCGTATGATCTCAAGATCCAACACATCTGCAGGAATGATGCAACCCGTGTGATTATTCTAATATGCATCTATTTGTTATGAAATTATCTTGGATCAATGTTGCATGTTGAAGCTATGATCAACTGTCATTAGAAGGATTGAAAGTTGATCATAAAGCTTATCTCTAACCTAACCTTTTATCGTTTAGGTAAAATGTCTTAGCAATGTAAGATAGGTTGAAGAAAGCACTCTGCCACTCATCTTGAGTGAAGGAGAGACTTGGAAAAAAAGTAAGCACTCATTCTTGAGGACAAGGTCTGTGTTTGATTAATCAAGATTCAAAGGTACACATGACAAGCTATTAATGACTTTAGTTGAGATAGCAATCAGCCGAAAGTATTATAATTTTGACAACATGTGAGAATACTTTGTTTGATATGACTAACACCTCCTCTAGGAGAACCCTCGCGTTAGTTTCAGATTGCCATTGAAGAATGTTTGGTCACAACATCTATGAGAGTGTTGACCTCATTTCGCATCGTATTCTTACCTTTAATCTTTGGCAATTATAAGTAATAAGCTCCAAAGGAGCTACTATGATGACTGTCAGGTTATTGCTTTATATTGTCAAGAAGCGATACATTATTCTTGCTTGTTGTTTTGTTGGACTTGCTCCAGTCACATGCGGAAGTTATATGGTTGGGTGTGGTTGGGCAACGTGCTAAAGAAGAAATCATAAATGAAGCACCACATCGTGGAAAAGAAGAAGGTGGGTCACCTGGGAGTCGCCATGACCCATGTTATTGAAGAATACATGTGAACTCTAGAAGATTAGCTCATCAACTACATGCTACCATACATATGCAAAGTCACAAGTTTACTGTAATTGAAAGGTGATCAAGTGAAGGCGCATATGATGGATGTGTGCAAGGGAAGAAAATCAAGACCCCTTCTCCAAAGAGGGACAAAGAAGAAGAAGAAGCAAAGGAACTCATCCATTCAGAGCATGTGGTGGTCAATGCCATCATCCTCCATTAATGGGTATGTATACTATGTATCATTCATTAATGATTATTCCCATAAAGACCCGATATATTTGAATATTCAACAAGATCAAGGAATTCAAAGTTTGATAAAGAATCTTCCGAAAGAAAGATTAAGATACCTGTGTCGACAATGGAGGAGAATATACCTCAAGGAGTTCGTAAGCTTCTGCAGAGATCTCTGGATCAAGAGGGAACTAACTACTCCCGCACAATCCCCAACAAACGGTAAGCTGTTGAAAGGAAGAATAGAACCATGCCGGAAAGATCAAGATCTTCCCATGTGCTTATGGGTATGTACCATGGCGGGTACGCTTATGTTCATAACAAACTATCCCATAGTGCACTTGGGTTTCAAGACCCCGGAAGAAATGTACACCAGAAAGAAGCCAGAGGCAATCCATCTAACATTTGGTCGCCCAGCGTTTGTTCATATGTAATCAAAGAGAAAAGGAACAAACCTGGAGCCCTCCTGATAGAAGGGAATATTTGTGGGATACTATGAGGTATCCAAGGCCTTCGTGACCACATAACGGGTCAACGCCACATTGAAATCAGCAGGATGTGACATTCGATGAAGAAGTCGCGACTTAAGAAATCGAGAAGATGCCACTGAAGAGGTATGTGAAGAGGAGCCCCAGAATCCCGTGATCTACGTAATCCATGAGAGAAGTCTAGATGCAACCCGTAAGGAAGTCGAAGCTCCCGATGAGAAACCTGAAGATCATGATACAACGTAAGTCCAAGAACCTCCTGCATGACCTTCTCCCATAAAAAGAAAGCCCCGCCAAGAGAGCTTATTCAAGATGGAGAGGAAGATGGTGGGACCTTAAGGAACCACGAGACAGGAAGGCATCTCAAAGCCATTCTCCGCCATTAACGCTTGATGTACAATCTTCTTTGATGAAGAACCTACATGTTTCAAGAGGCCATTCAAAGAAGGAATGTATGTATTGCCATGACAGAGGAATACCGATCCATAATGAAGAACGAAGTAAGGGAAATAGGTCCCGCATCAAAGAATAAAGATGTAGTATCCTACGTGATGGCTCTTCAAAATAAAACATGCCACCGATGGAAGTATTGAGAAATATAAAGCAAGATTTATCGTCATGGCTTTTCCTAGAAGGAAGGCATTGACTATGAAGAGACATTCACCCGTACGCATACACCCCGGACGGAATCCATTATAGATCCACGCCAAGATGAAATGGAAGCCTAATTGTGATAGATCATGGAAGAGGCAAATTCTTCAATGGTATTATCGAAGTGTATATAAAGCAACCCCAAGGATTTGAGTTGAAGACAAGAAGTCTCATGTCCGCCGATTGAAGAAATCCTTATAATGATAGAAGCAATCTCCCAGAGCTTGGCATGGCCTTTATGACAGCTTTGATTCAGCTTCATTTTATACTAAGAGAAGCGATTCTAATCTCTACTCTCTAAGATCATGGATACGAACCAGCATTTGTTACCGTGATGAGGATGATTTATTCTTAACCGGAGAAGAAAGCTCATCGCTGAATACGCACGTAGACCTTACGTTGTAATTTGAAATTTAAGACCTTGGCCTAATGCATTTACTTCTTAGGTCTTGAGCGGCGGTGAGTCCAGAAGAATCTTCCTTAACAAGGGGAAGTACGGTCGAATCCCAAGAGATTCATATGTCAATGCAAGTCCATGAATACACCCATGGAAGCAAAGTCGAAGCCGTTGGTCGATACTTCGCCAGATCTGATAGATGCCATCTCAGATAGACAGATTATTGATCGCCGATGCACCGAATTTAACACCGCATTCAAACATCCGCTTTGGCAGCGAACACCTTGAGTCAGTCTCTGGTGGAGCCTGCATCGTTGTTCACCTTGTGGCTGCGAAACATGTGATGAGGCACCTTAAGGGTACAATGGATTATGGTCTCGTAAAATGGCGATGGAGACTGACTTCACTCCGATTAATATACCGATGCGATTAAGTGAAGCGCTAAGTTACCTAAAATCACTTCATGATGTTGTTTCGGTTTGGGGTCAACCATGATCTCTTGGCAGAATAGGAAGCAATCCAAGATTTCTCTCAAAGACAGCCGGAAGCAGAGTGCTGAATTACGCATTGCTCTAGTCATAGCTATATGGCTTCGAGATTTGCTGACTGGCCTATTTGATTTGAGATGAGAGCAACCGCGATTCTATGTGATAATCAAAGTCGTATTAAAATGACAGAGAATCCTCGTGTTCCACGACATGTCAAATCACATAGAGATCCGCTATCATTTCATCCACGGACATGGTACGAGGGAGCCTTTGAAGCTCCAAAGATATTACATGGATGAATAGGTTGCTGATGTGATGAATAAGACTTTATCTCGTGTAAAGTTTAAACACTTCGAGATAAGCTTGGTATTGTCCAGCGACCCTTCCTCGGTAAAGGGGAGTAGATGACCCGCTTCCTCGCACCGCTGTTAGATGTAAAGCAAGATGAGTTGCTCGACCCGCTTGTTAGACGCAGAAGCATAACCGCTGGATTCCTTTGCTTCCACTCCAGTTGTTAGACGAAAGCAAGATGAGTCATTGCTCATTGCTTCTGACATCGCTGTTAGAAGTAAAGCAAGAAGATTCCTTGCTCCTGACCTCGTCGTCAGACGTAAAGCAACATGAGTCATACTTCTGACCTCGCTGTTAGACGAAGTAGATCACCGGTGGTGATCCTTTGCTTCCACCCTCGTTGTTAGATCGCAGCTACGAGTCACGCTTCCGACCTCGCTGTTAGACGAAGCATGACGCACCGGTGGTACCTCTTTATCGACTCATTGTTAGACGAAGCAAGATGAGTTATGCTTCTAATCTAGTTGTTGTGACGTAAAGCATAACGCCGATGACTGCCCGACCGCTGTTAGGACGCAGTGTTGAGATGTTGATGTGTTCCTTTTTTTCTGACCTAGTTGTTAGACGAAAGCAAGATGAGTCATGCTCGGACTCCGTTGTTAACGAAGCATGATCTACCGTGATCCCTCGCCTCAATCTAGTTGTTAGACGAAGTTTAGATGATGATATTTACTTTTGCTTCCCACCTAGTTGTTGTGGACGAAGCAAAGATGCAATCACATTGAGCTACCAGCCTTAACCGACATTGAGCCAGTGTAATCGGATGTGATGACGACACCAGCTACCAAATTTTAACCTCACGCTATTACTGAGCTAGCATCAGGATGTGACAACCTTGTGATGAGGTATCATTTTATCGATACATATTTGATGCAGATGATGATAGTATCTCTTTGAGAACGATGATGTCACGATAGTTAAAACTTCCGATGACTCGTAAAATGTGCTAGACAATTGTTCAAGATGATATTGTCGATACCGCCCCTAGATGCCACCGATGATGTAGACCTCTCACTGGAGTCGATGAAGACCGGGATGAAGAATACCCTCTTGTTATGGGGAGGTTGAAATAATGTACCTGCTAAGAGCATTCTTATTATTTTGTTATTGGATTAAATCCCCACAGGGATTAATCATGTCATTATTATTATTTTTATTAGGTTAATCCCTACTGAGGATTAATCAAGTCGTAATTGTATAAGGACCAACTTCATGGATTGGTCATCTGACAATTATAATGTAAAGAACAAGAAGTCGGCCCCAACAGCTATAATGAAAGGGTCAGATTTAACAAAGGTGGATTTACCCACCCGAGAGGTCGGCCCCTCGCCAAGATGGTGACTCTTCACACGCGTCAGATTAGTATAAATGAGAGGCTAGCACCAATTTCTAACACACTTCACTTGCTCATGCCCCCATGAGGAGATATTTCAAGTTGGTGAAAGAAGAAGTGGCGATCTCTGAGGAGGATTTTCCAGATTAGTTGAGTTATTCTTTGAACTCTGATAGCTTATTTATGATAAGGAAGTTTTTGTCGGATTTTCCCCTAGAGGGTTTCCCGTGATAAATGCTCGTCTATTGTGGATGTGTATTTCTCGCTGATCTGTTTATAATATGCTCTTATCTTTATGAAATGCAAAGAACTATAATATCAAAGATAAAACATTAACAGGAGGATGGGTCACCTCATCATGGGGCACTGAGGATAATGAGGGACATTACCACAGGTTTGCCAGACATCAAGATTGAGCAGTATGATGTTTCTAGAGGATGTGCCATGGGCAAGTATGCCAAGGCCCATTTCCTGCTAGTGACAGCAAATCAACAGGGATCTTGGATTTGATTCACTCGAATGTTAGCGAGAGGATGTCATCTCCTCCTTGAGTGGTTAATGTAAGATATGTCTCGTTTATTGATGACTATTCTCCGTGAAGACCTGGATCTACTCTTTGAAGACCAAGGGAGAGGTCTTCAAGCTGTTCCAAGAGTTCAAAGCTCTTGTGGAGAACCAAACAGGAAGAAGATCGTGTTTGAGGTCTGATAATCCGAGGGGAGTATACTTCCTCAATGATTTTGATGACACAGCGGTAGGCAACCGAGAGATGATTCATATTACAACCCTTAACGGTCATGTAGGAGGAAGAACAGATCCAGGCGCAATGGTTACGATCCATGATCGGGTTACCTGTTTTTGTAAGCAGAGTTCTAACACCGTCAAGCTTACCAGGTAATTGTGAGTCCTCATAGAGCTTTGGGGAGTGTGACACCGGATGAGGCTTTTACCTTGCAGAAGCCTCAGGTGGGACACCTACGTATCTTTGGTTGTGTCACCTATTCATCATCCCCAAAGAATTGAGGAAGAGATGGAACCCACTGCAGAAAAGGGCATCTTTTGGTTACGTTGTATCTCTGGCGACATCGGATTTATACACCGCATTGAGGGAGAGCGTTGTTCACTCCAAAGTCTCGGGAGGAGCGTAAGGCTCATGAGAGATCTCGAGATTTCTAGATCGAGAGCCACCCCACTCCTAGGCACACAGCCAGGGAGTCCCGGACAAGGTCTGTGGCCACAGGGGTCGCAGACCACGTGGGGTCCGGAGGCATGTGTGTTTCCGGAGTTGCTGGCTCGCTGTGGTGGTTCCACAGGGGCGTGACAGAGCAACCGCAGTGGCGCTCACAGGTTCACATGGCACGGGCCAGGCGCTCTCTTGGTTCACAAAGAGAGGTTCACTGTTGGCGCATCTCCATGGTACTTCTCGTGATACGGTGTTCGCCTACAGAGCAGGCTGTGGTTCCGTGTAAATGTGCAATGTGTTCAAAGTGTATGTGTACAGTACATGGTCATGTGGCACTCATGGTCGTATTCCTGTGCCTATTCTTTGGGTGATGATGATGAGGAGGTTCCATCGTGGAAGAGGAAACCTAAATGGCTTCAGGAGACTCTGAGGGAGGAAAATGATTTTGGAGGACCAAGAGAGCTACTAGAGAGAGCAAACCACCGGAGAGATTTTGTGCTAACATGGCTATGGTGACCAAAGATCCGTGAGTCCCAGCCTCAGCTATGAGGAGGTGTCAGCCACTGTGTTTGGAGAGAGGCTATGGTTGGGGAGTATGTCTCCATCATGGAGAATGACAGAGGTGGTGCCAGACCAAGGGAAATCAAGTGCATACTTCTAGATGGCTCTAAGATCAAGCATGTCATGGATGGCGATTGGAGAAGTACAAGGCTCGTTGTGGCGAGAGGATTCTCACAGTAGGTAGAGGGAGTGTATTATGATGAGACTTTCGCACCTGCTGCTAGATATTCATCTATCCGATCACTTGTTTCCATTGTAAAGAGATGGTTGGAAGATCCACCAGATGGATGTGAAGACCGCGATTTCCGGAATCCGGTTTTGGATCATGAGGTGTATGTAGAGCAACCATTAGGCTTTGTGATACATGAGCGCGAGAATCATGTGTGCCGCTTTGAAGCGGCACTTGTATGGACTAAGCAAGCTCCAAGAGCTTGGTATGCACGCATTGATACTCTCTTACTTGCTGCATTGGTTTCAATGGAGTGAGTTGGATGTGAACCCCTCTATTACATTGTGATTGGGGTGAGCCACTTATTCTCGGTTCTCTATGTGGATGATCTTTCATCACGGGGGCAGAGAGACCGATTGAGGGTTGCAAGAGGGATCTTGCTTCGTACTTTGATATGAAGACATCTGACCGATGCACTATTTCTCAGTTGGAGGTATGGCAGAGGAGGGGCACATCTTCCCGACGTGGCAGGTACACGCCGATATACTTAGCTGGTTCAACATGGGTGATTGCAACCCATGTCCACTCCTATGATCAATTAACCGCGAAGATCAACACTTAGCTTCTCCAGGAACCCGACTTTATATCGCCGGGCTGATCGGTTCCTTTGATGTATCCGTTAACACTTCACTGCATATATGTTTTGCGCTAACACTTTGAGCTAGCTCATGGTGGAACCCAGCAGTACACTGTACCGTGAAACACGCCCCTTCAAGCACCTGGCTGTGGCACTACTAGACTTTGACCTGAGTACGTCCTCGTGGAACAGAGACTCATGGTGCCACGCACTGGATTGCTGTGGAGGTTTCCCGATCTAAGAGTACTCCGAATGTTGTTTGGATTGGGTAAGAAGAAAGGTCGCGGGTTCAGCTGGAAGGTAAGCCGCGAGAATCAGTTCTTCTCGAGGCAGAGTATATGGGCACGGTCCGGCGAAGTTGTGAGGTCAGATGGCTTCAAGAAGATGTTGTTTAGCCTATTCTAAGAGTGTTTGGATCCCATCAGGATGCATCAGACAATCGAATGCGATCAAGCTTTACGAGAATCCAAATATTTCGCGATATATCTAAGCATATTGACATTCGACATCATTCCATACGTGACTATGTACAGAGGGGCATTGTGAAGCTTGAGTCAGGTGCTCTAATGATGAGCGGTGTGAGCTTTTATTACTTTTGATCAAGGTCTTACCACCTGGGCAAGCATGTTCATTTCCGTGGACAAGTTATGTGGTGAGGAACACTTTCCTTAAGAGGAGGTTGAATTTTAATGAAGATTTGTACCTTGGACAAGTGGTTCCTGGCTTTTAAACTTTACCTAGGAATGTGGTCCACAACTTTAAAGTGGGTCTTTTTCATAAAGTCACTTTATAAAGTGGTAAAGTGAACTTTAAATTAGAAAAGGAAAGGACTTAGGAACCTAATGCACCAAGTGGGTTTTTAATTAAGTTGGGTGAGTGAAATTAAATATAGTGAATATTAATGGAGCATTTAATTTCAACCGCTGATCTTGGGCAATGTGAGCCCTCCTTGGATCAAAAAGAAACCCAAGAGTCACTTAGGGATTCTAAAGGAGTGAAAAAGACCAAATGAGAAGTCATTCTTCCAAGAGAGATTGAGAGATTGAGAGAGAGCAAGAGAAGAGAAAGTTTCTACTTTTTCCTCGAGAAGAGAGTTTCTATTTTTTTTTCCGAGAAGAGAGAAATGTTGGTGAAGAGGCACTAATTCCAAGGCAAAACTAGGGCAACGGATTTCCTCGAGGCACTAACAGAGCAAAAAATCCAGACAGCACGGATTTTGGTACGACAACATTTATTTCTCAGGAACAGTTAGTACAGCAGCTCGAAAATCGAGGAGAAAAGCGCATTTAATGGTCCGCATTAGTTGAAAATGGTCACCTATTGCCCTAATTAATCGCACATTTTCCACAACCGGCATTGAACATTTAATCGCCGCGGATGAAATCAGACGGGTACCTAATCGCCCGAGCACGATTTCGAGGTGGCCGTTTTGGGTTTTCTTCCAGTGAATTTCAAGCACGCAAATCGAGGAAGAGATAAGTTAAATTCTCTATTGGTTTTATTTCTTTTGCCGAATGTAATTCCAAATTGAAGAAATAAGAACCTTCACTCTAACCGGTTTTCCCACATCGGGTTTTCCAGGGTAAATTGACCAAATATCATTGTGTAATTAAACGTTTGCCGGTTAATCGAGTTTAAAGACGCATTGAAAAGATCATTTATTTCATGTTTCACTTCACCATTTAAATATTTAATGCATATTAATGTTTCGTAAATTTCATTAATATTGGAATGGGCATTAAACATTTGAGCGATAAGGAGTGATTGAAACCGGATTGGGATAAATTGCATGGCGAGAAATCAATCAGAGACATATAGTCTCCACAACAATCATATCATCCGACATCAACTGTTAAAACATTGCGATATAAACCTAATCATCCGGCCATTCTTCCACTCACATCCGTGGAGATCTAGAAGAGCATCTTCCCTCGTAAGGTAAAACATCAACGATGAGCTATCCGACTATTCTTCTCAAGCAAGTGAGAATAACCGGTCCCATTTCCACCCTGACCATTCAATCTATCCGCCATTCTCCATCACTCTTCAAACGAGTGCAACCCGAGAGAATGAGTTCCGCCTCTAGGGAATGCCTATCCCGATTGGTCAACCTGACCATACCTCACCTATTCGCCATTCTCCAAGATCAAACAAAGTGGGTAACTTGAGAATGAATCATTCTAGAATGATCGTCCGACCATTTCTAAGGAAATGACTGGCTCCGACTAACTCCTCCAAATCCATTCATTAAATTGCTCACAACCGGAGATTCGGAAGAATGATTGTCCGGTGAGGGTAGACTCGGGCCTTCATCACTGGTGAAAGTGACCGCTAAGAGAGATCGCCGACCATTCTATGTTAACTATTTTTCGCGGGAATCGCCGGCTTCATGGTACATCAACAACTTACCGAACTGCTTTCATTAATAAATGACCGCTCGATTCGACCATTTTCCTAATTGAAAATGCTTGTTCGCCGAAATTTCAAAACCACTCTTCCAACTGGAAAGGAACTGCCATCCTAGACCATTTTTCAAACTCAAAAATGACTATCCATAAATCAAAAACACATCAATGCTCCCTCCCAAACTATGAGTCATCTCTTCCCTTTTCAATAAGGAAGTCGCCCCACGAGCTCCAACTTGAGTACAAAAAACTCTTTCATCTTGGACAAAGGCTTACCGTAATGTCCGCTATCTCGCCATTTGTGGAGATATATATTGAGAACCACTTTCTCTTCTCGACTTCATCAATGAGAATGTAATGCGTGATCTCAAATGTACTTCTCTTCTCGAACACTGGTTTTCCGAAGGCTTCATATAGCTCCTGATCATTATAGTATATCATAGTTGATTCAACTCTTTTGTTTCATACTCATAACATCGTGGCAAAGCTCAAACCGGAACATATCCATGTGGCACTTCCGGCTATCATGAAAGTTTGTCATGATTAGCAATCCATTGTCCCGACTCTCCGAAAACTATTATGATTTTTATCATAGAAGTTTTTCACAACGCTTCCTCATTGCATGAGAGGCTTTGCACTAAGTTGTTTGAATCCATACAAAAACTTCTTCCATCTCATGGTCTCTTTTTGGCATACCTCAAAGCCTTGAGGTTGCTCTATTGACATTTTGTTCAATTATTCCAGAGAATAGTCTTTGCATTCATCCCATGTAAACTCCAACCCATGGATATTGGCGGATCTATATAATGACTCATGTAGAGGTATGTCCTACATCGGAAAAGGTAATCATCATAGTCTTCTCCCTCCATCCGGGAGAACCTCTAGTTTTGAATCTCGCACGTTACATTCATAAGTCTTCCATACACTGCTCTTCATCACAACTTCCATCCATTCATTCTGCTTGACTGCTTCTAGTGAGTCCAAACTGGTTCAATTGGTTTTTCTAACTTTTATTTCTTATTACTAAGCTTTCTTTCTTTCTTTCTTGGAATCTCATGTTCTTCCTCATGTTTTCTAGCCTAGGTCCATGGAGTTTCTATAGACCATGCCCTAAGATTCCAACTTCTTTTTCATCATAGGATGATGGATGTGGATGGACAACCAGATATTACTTTAAGGATTCTTTTTCTCGAAGAAGATTTCTTCTCAAGTCAAACTAAACATGTGCCTCTTTTCATGGTCGTAAGTACCATCAATGGGAATATTGATAGATACTTCATAATCTTCAATGATCATATTGTTTAGGATTAGCTCCTCCTAATCCTTGCTTCATGTATGAATGCATGCTCTTCTCGAAACACATAATCGACTCTCCATCTAACACCGTGAGTCCACGCTCATCAGCATCCTTATTGTCTTCTACGCAGTGTCATAAGTCTTTCTCCAATTTCCTCTTGATTGTCAGAATTTCTTTCTGCCTTTACTTCTTCTAGGTTTCTTCAAGATTGATTCCTGATTTTGGCTTATCTTGTACCTGTTACTTACGTGAATAACTTCCACATGAATTGTTACTGTGGGTTGTTGATGTAATTTCATCCTTTCATGTATTGTCCGAGTTGTAGTCATAGTGATAACAACTCTTATCTTGTTGTTCTTCCATAGGTATAGTTTCTCTTGGAACATTTGTATCTTCTAGGAAATAGATATGCAAGATATGTACAAAAAACATGGTATATACAAGAACTATGAAGAGTACTATTACCTTGTCTTAGAAGAAGTCCTTTTTTCCCGCTTGGTTTTCTTTGAGGGTTCCCTTCTTCTAATAACCCGATGCTTCGTGTGTTTCCTTCCTTTCTTTAACTCTGGGGAAATGATTCTTGTAGCACTCATACTTTCTATCAGCTTGAAGCATTGTATTTTTGACATATCTTTCTTTGGATTTGGCTTCTTCCTCGAGCTAAACTTTTTTATTCCCCGGAATTTTGAATCTTGTCGTGGAAGGTTGATCATCGGGGATTTCTTTTGAGGTTTCTTTGCACTAACTTTTGATTCTCTTGTGCATAGCAAGTCCAAAAGTTCTTTTCAAATGTGGATACCTTCCTTGTGTTCATGCTTTCATGCGAAATGTATCCCATGTCTTGGGAAGACCAAGTTGAGTACTATATTTACTAGTTCTATTTCTGAAATGATTTCTTCAATAGCTTCAGAAGTTGATCTATTAACTCAGAGATTCTCACAAAGTATGATGTTATGTCACATCATCATTCATCTCATGTCGCATCTCTATCTTTTTTAGACTCATTAATTTTGTCCAATGTTTTGACTCAGAAGAGGTTTCATAGGCATCATACATCTTCTTAGATGAATCAAGATGGGAGATGTAGGGTATCAAGTGGTCTTTTATAGAATCCACTATGATCCTCATGGCATTGATGTCATTGTCTTTGAACTTCTCCAAAACTGCAATGTTCTGAGGTTCCTTCTCTTTTCCTTCTTCAAACTCTGGTTCCACGATCTTTCCTTTCATGATATCCAACACTTTATTCTTGGCAAGGATGAGGGCAATCCTTGTCTTCCACGCTCTGAGGTTAGAAGCCTCTTCTAACTTGTTTTCTGACTTCATAGAGTAAGTCATGTCTGCTTTGACTTGGTCAACCCTAGATTTGACCAAAAACTCAAACTTGACATCTTAGCTTGCTGAGAGTACCAGGAGATAAGCTAGGCTAGGGCACACTAGTCTATCCGGAAATTAGGTCAATCCCTTCACTTAAGGTGCCTTAACGAGAGGGTTAGGGTTTCTGCAACTACACCTGCTAGTAACCCTAGTGGCAGTGCTTTAGTAACTGCTCCTGCTGGAAACCCTAGCAACAGTTCTTCAATGAGCTTAGTATCCTTATGGCTGTGCTCCCTTCCAGTGGTTAGACTGAATGAAGGAGGTGTGGGCCCATAACCTGTTAGAATATAATGGATGTGCTCGTTTAACCATAGACAATATGATTATTGTCACCCAACCATAGGCCGAAGCCACCCCCGAGCACCTTAACCTTGATAGAGAATCATTTCGGAAGCAAACCCTAGGCTAGATAGCAAACAAGATAGCACACCTCTCTCCAAGGATAGCGCATCAAGCAAGAATAACAAAAACTGATCAGAAAGTCCAAACCCAGAGAAGACCAAGCTATAGACTGGCGACAACAGCTTCTCCAGAACTTGCGCACAAAGCACAAAATTGCCCAACTGCAGTGTGCACAAGTGTGCTACTGCAGTTCTGAGAATGCTTGCAAGAATGAAGACTGGTCTCCTGTATTTATACTAATTCTAGCAGACTGCCTGGGCCGACTTCTCATTCTGGGTGCCAATTTACTTAGTATATAATATTTCCTTTAGCCGACTTCTTCTCTCGGAGGCTAATAACCTAATACAAATTATCCTCTTGAGCCAACTTGTCTTCTAGGGTTATTAGCCAACTAATTAGGGTTTCGTCTTGCTTCCCAGAATATTCTATTCTCGTCAGGTTTACACGTGGATACCTCCCGCAACTACCTTAATATCAACACACCAACCATACATCTCACATCACAAAGTCTTGCAAAGTCACAAAGCATTGGGGAGTCTCAACAATTGTTTGATACCATATTTCAAATATGTTGTATTTAACATTAGGATTGATTTATCAATAGAGTCTACACAACACACTTGATAAGTCTAAGCAAAGATAATCAATAGGCTTAATGTCCCTAATACAATACAATGGATGCAAGACCCATTTTATGTTGAAATAGTGGAAGGGACGTGACCTTTTGGTCACACTTGAACAATATTAATTAAGTGTCCTAAAGTAGTATTGGGATAGAATTTTCGATATTTGTGTCTTCTTTTAATTATATCTCTAGTTACAAAAATGATACGAGTCATTACTTAAAAGAGATACTTCCTAGATTAAGACACTTGGGAAAATATTTCTTAGATTTTTGTTTTATTCTTTTACTATACTCTTCCTTAGATATCTTGCACTATGTTCTTATGAATCCATTGCCTCGGTAGGGTCCCCATGACAAGTTTGTTGGTTTTCAAAGGCTTCCTAGTTTCTTTGGTTAGTGGCCATTTCACCAGGTTGACTACCCCCTATCAAGTACTCTTTAGAAACCCTAGGTCCACTACTATTGTGTAAACAATAGTTGAATTGGATAATAGAGATGAAATCTACTAACAATATATCTAGGTCACTTGGATTGCACCTCTTAAGGGTCTTGGCCCTAAGATGACCTTTTATTTTGAGCACTTTTTGTAGTTGATTGATGGCCTTATTATCATACCTTCATATATGCACAAAAACTGGATGGATATGCCCTAAGGATCCCCCCTGGCCAGTTCCAGGTGGGCTCTCACTAGCTTTGGGTTGAGATCGATCATCATATCCTGTTGTTGGATAGGATTTTCCATTTGTGCCACTTAGATGACATTCAGTCAAAATAGCATCTTATTTTTTGATATCCTATCTATTATGAGATTAGAGGGAGATATTACTATCTTTATCGGGACTTGGGGAGATTCCTCTCCGCTTGTTTTTTCTATTGAAACTAGAGATGCCTCGCTCTCTTCATGAGAGAGATTTTCGGACGTAGATCGTAGTCTTTGTGTACCCCCATGCAGTGAGAGACCATCAGGAGGATCACATCTTTCATCTTGGTTGTCCTGACAGCTTGGGGAAACAAGTGGTACGTAGAGATCCACACTACTCAGGATTCTAGTTTTGTGAGAATTGAAATTTCCTTTTGGGCCCCTCTTCATGGGTTGATTGACCTTCTTGAGACCCGTGAGGAACTGTCGCTCCAAATCCTAGGACAGACATTACTGGTCCAATAAATACATTAGCTCTAGAAGATCCTCGAGTTGGGCATCCTTTGCCTTGAACAAAATACGAAGTCCTCAATGGTGAAACATGCCTCCAAATATTTATAAATGCATCAACCAATGTGTCCTCAACCCCAAGGGACATAAAAGGTGAAAAATGCCTCCAAATATGTGAAACATGCTTTGAACAATGTTGTCTTTACCCCAAAAGACCTCTCCAAAGGTGAAATACACCTCCAAATACATGGAAGCTCCTCCATTAGGGTTACTTCTCACCCCTTTTTGCCTTCAACATGCCCTAGCCACCTCCTTGAAGAGGACATTCAAAATTGAGTAGGCCTCTGACCATGGCAAGTGCAATTTAGTGCCACATGTCATTCTTTCAAGTAGGGCATGTCTCCTTCAACCCCAATCCTTGCCATGTGCCATGCTTTGGGCCTCCAATAAGGTAGAGCGTTCTTCATTTCCAATGCTTGTCTGACATTTGCTTGCCATAAAGTATGTCTAGGGCATCTCCCAAGCAAGGGTGTTCATCTTCTAAGTATCTCTTCTACATCACATGTCCACCCATGTGGTTCTGGGTTTGATCCATGAGTAGGGTGCTCCATCAATGATGCAACACCATGGTAGTATAGGACAAGGTGCATGGCCTCCAAGTCTCTCCTTACAACCTGCTATTATCAGTTAGCTCACATGGATTCCCACTGTGTTGGTCAGAAAGATGCCAATGAAAATGCAAAATACAATTTTAGTTTAAGTTGGGTGGGAAAATGTTGTGGTCCATTATTTGAGGAGAATTCGGTAGTGCTCATCTCTACTGATTTTACCTATGGAGCAGTAACCAGTTCAACTGGGCATTACAATCTGCAAAATGTTCATTCTGCAGTTGCTTCAAAGTGGCACTAACTGATCAAATATAAAACATAGTTTTGAATAAAAATATATATTGTACTCTTTTATCATAGGCATTTGAATTTATCTGGCACTTTATGCTGTATTGAACTTAAGACCCTTTGGTAGTCTAGTTTACTTCTTTTCCCTAAAACTTTGGGCATTGCCCTTAGGGTTGCAAATCTGGAATTCCTGCACACTGAGGTTTTTGGATGCAACCTCAATGTTGTTTTATTCTTTGTTCAACATCACCACTGCCACAGTTCAAAAGGAAAAAAAATGCATATCGAATTTACTATAAAATACAAAGCACAAAGCTTGGCCTTTGGTTACAACTTTCTAGTACATTTTATAGTATCTTTATCTTGGCAATGGAACTTGTTTTGGCAGTCTTACATAATGAGCATGATAAGTGATAAAATGTTTAAAAGATATTCATCTAGAATGTGCTTTTAAAATTCTTTGTTGAAATTCTATTATATGTATGGATATATTCATTCTTGCAGTCTAAGTTGCCATGTGAAGCAGTGTTAACTTGTTTTGTTTTGTGTTCCTATAATGATTAATCTTGATGAACATGCATTTTCATGTAAAAGAAACATAATTGAAATGTTTTTTCATTTTTTTTATGAAGTTAATGTTTTGAACCCAATCTTGTTTGATATTACAGGCTATTTTTTCTGGAATTGACAAAGCACAGAGCAAGAACGAATCTTTGCAAGAAAATTCAGGCCACATGTTAAAAGAGAAAATGAAAGGACCAGAAACAGAGGAAATTAGATTTGTTAATCATATACAGTATGATGATAGCACTGTTGCTGCTGAAAGACCTATGAGCACAACATTTGCTCCTGAAGCAAAGGACCTACTATCAACTTTGCTTTACTTTGTTCTGCAACTGGGAAAGAAGTCAATAACACACGATTGGAAGAGCCATAATGTAAACAGATTAGCTGATTTAGAGATAACTGGGATGGATAGAAAAGTACAAACATTGGAGGCAGAATTAATTGAAGTAAAACAACAAAACAAGAAGCTAGAGAGGTTACTGAAGGTAGGCTGGAAATCATTTTGTATATGGTCTATCATAAACTCTTAGTTTCTCCTGCTAATGCTTTTACCCATTTAACTAACTTGAAATGTGCACTAAAGTTATTGAAGTTAATATTAACTTGAAATTCAAAGTTTAGGTCTTAGCAGATCTTACTCACGAGTCAAAAGATCTACTTGTCAATTTTAATGGCTGTAACAGGTTCTGAGACTTTTGTATCTTGCTCTGTTATACTTGTTAGCTTGGGGTCTTAGTGACTATCAATTTCAAATTCTTCTAGAAATAGGATTTGAAAAGATCCCTAAAAATTAATAACAGTCCCATTGCAATCTGGGTTAAACTCAACGTGAAATTGGATGGTTGTAGTAGAGTGTGGGTCAAGATGTTGTTTTGTACTATTACGGTTTAAATCCCTACGCTATGCAGTGACATTATCAGGATTCAGTTGACATTGGCTATTGGATTTCACAAAATAAATTGCTTTAATCCACAAATTATGATGTGGTTGTTATTGCTGTAAACAGAAAATGGAGGCCCTTATGGAATAATTTTAAAATCCTGAGCAAAATATGGAAGATTTTGACAAATTTTAAAAGCAAATACCGACCTTTTTCTTTGTTTTCTCCCCTTTAAATACATTGTGATTGTTACTGGAATATTCATAGTTTTAGTCAAGAAAGTCTTTTCAACATGTCACAATGTTCTCAAGACCTGATGTGCCCTCTTGTGATATTCCAGAGCATGCTTACAATAACGAAGAGATTGGAACAAAGCTCACAAGACAAAAAGTGTCACCGGATCAGCAGAAGGCCTTTAATCTGCAAGTTTGTACTTCACCCGAGAAAAAAAAAAGTAAGGATTATAATTGCCTTTGAAAATAAATGTGGTCTATTTAACAGTTCAGAGTTTTAACAGATTCATGACTCTTCTGCCTTTTCAGACATTAAAAATTTAAAAAACACATTTGAAATCATCTTTTGCTCACATGTTGTTTCTATGTGATCTAATTTTAGTACCATTTCCAAATGATTTTTGTGGGAATACCTGCTTTATGAGGTTATTGGCAGTGTCTCGTAATGAGTAATACCCACGGTGGAAAAAATTCACAGAAAATGGTCTTGAATGCTTTGATGGATTTGTTGCTCCCCTTCTATTAAGGTTCCTTGTGGGTCTTTGAGAGCTAGAACTAAGAATACTTTCCAAATTAGCTTTCTTTTCAAGTATTGAAAATAGAATTGTGTGGGTGCATCACCATCCTTAATTCAATGCATGTGTCCCCTAATTTTAGCTACTCTTGCTCTGTAATCCTCAAATTTCCTAAGCCAATTTTCTAATTCACTTGCCTTTATCTGGTTTTTTGTATTGTGGAGATCCATATCTAGCTCTTTTCAGGCTAGGCAAAGTTGAGAAAGAACATGTCCTTCTTTTCCCTTCTTGGTTTTGGCTGTAATGTCCCTTTCCGAGTAGGAGCTCCAGAGAGGAGGGCTTAGTAGTCTAAACATCCCTGTTAGACTATAGCCAGGGAGATACAGGAGAAAACAAGGTCACTTGATGTTAATTCACTAGAGAATGTTATAATTTGAAAGTGACATTAAGTGAAAAGTGGGTAAAAGCGCCTTTAAGTGATTTTTGAGCTAAAAATAGAAGGGCACATAAGTGAGAGAGCTAAGAATAGAAGTCAACAACGAAATAGGGTTTTGGAGGAGTATATGAGGAGGAAAAACAACCTAATTCCTCATTATGCATCTTATGATTTGACAATTGAGCTCTGAGGAGATTACACAGGTTCGGGCGAATCAGTGACATTGTGGATTCCAGGACGAAGACACCCAGAGGTTGGTTTCGGTGTTGAGACACACTCTAGTCACTGGGAAGATCACTTAGATGTTCCATTGGTTTATAGCAGCAATTTACATATTCAGACATCTAGTGCACACTTCATCAGGAGGAGGGCGCAAGTGCTGGGAGGCTTTGAGGGTTAGCTTGTCCCGCACCGGGAGAATTCATAGATTTCCTTCCGACCCAATTGAGAGGAAGGCAGGGCACATCTTTTGAGATATTACTCGTCAGATTCTGACAGAGGATCCTCTTGGGCGCATCAGTTATCCAGTGAGGGCGAAACACTTGGGGAGGATACATTCTGGGTTCTCGAGAGATCACTATACCAGATCCAGGGAAACCCTTTTGACCCATTACAGAAGATACCAGGGCGCTCAGTTTGAGACACATACAACCAGATTCCGACGGTGGAATCACTAGTGCGCAACAATTGGTTAGAGGAGGGGCACAACCCCCCAGGGGAACCCATCCAGGTTTCGTACATATTAGCAAAGGGCCGATCTTCAGTCCGACAGACGCTGAGAGGGTGTTGGAGGTCGAGGCGCATTGTTTGGGACAAATTTCAGGTAGATCCGAGGATTTTATCCACTAGGGGGAACATTCCAGTCTTGCAGTAGTTGTCGTAGCATGCAATAGTTCATATCGCTCATCCATTGATCCAACATCATTCTTCTGGTTCCGAGTATTATTGATTTAGTTTATTTATTGTATTCCGGCTGAGATCCATCAATCTCTGATCTAGTTGAGAGATTCATTTTATTTCACCGCATGTTGCATTGTATTCAGTCTTATTTCATAATACATAGATTGTAGATGTTTGGTGTTTTTTTATCTATTGCATGCTTGATTATATAATGTTAAACATCTGTTCCACATGCAAAATCACCATGCATGTTAAAACTGAATTACTAAACGCATCCAAAAATCTAAAGTGTATCAGTTCCGACAACAAATAATATGCAGTTGAGGCATATATTCTAATCTGCAGAATTAGGGATATTACAATGGTATCAGAGCTTTAGTCCTGCCAGCCCGTGACTAAAATTTCGATGAGTTTAGCAGAGAACCCAGACCCAGAGGGTCGTGAGCACGTAGGTGACGAATGCCACTTACAACAGACGTAGGGAAAGGAGGAGACCTAGGCCAAATTATCCCCCCTTTCCTCCCAACTCAGAGGAAGAGGAAGAGACGCATAGAGAAGTAGAGAGAAGGGAAGAGCATGCGGTAGAGAGGATAATGGGAGACAGATATGAGAGATCAGAGGGAAGTGGCAAGGCCCCCATGGACCCAGAGGCAACCTTCATGCAGGTACTCAACAACTTAGTGGTCAGCCAACAGGTTATGACTCAGTCGTTGGCACAGATGGCTGATAGGTTGGCCACAAGGAGCACGCCGGGCACACAGGTCCCACATACAACGCAGGGGAACTCAGGGGCAGGCAACAGATTCCATTCACCTACTCGCACATATACTACTTCGAGTAGGATTCCCAGGCCATTATTCCCCAGCTTCCGGAGGGCACCCCCAACAGCAACACAACAACCGATAGCACAGAGGCAACCCACATAGGAAGAGGATATTGCCGAGTATAAGAGAGAGTATGCAACATTGGGACAAGATTTCCATCAGGACATGACCCTAGTCGAGTATTGTGGACTCAGGCTCAGGAACTGTCCCAGAGATACTCAGAGGGGAGGACAACAACAACAACAACAGGGGCATAACATAGACTTCATCCGAAAAGTTGGTAAACTCATTATACCTTCTTTTGACGGATCATCCAAATGCACTGCCAGATCTTGGGTACAAAAATTGGAGACGTACTACAAGCTCAACCAGATGACAGAGACTGAGGCCATCAATTTTGCTACCCTGCATTTGGAGGGTGAGGCACATGAGTGGTGGCATCATGGACTGATGACGTTGGGTCACAGTCACATCACTTCTTACAGGGATTTCACAGAGAGGATCATGGACAGGTTTGACAAGAGGGATCTAGAGATCCATTTCAGGGACTTAGCTCAATTGAGGCAGACTGGCACGCCAAAGGCATTCATCACAGAGTTGCAGATGGTAGTCATGGCAGTGACATATATTTCAAAGCACAGGTTGATCATGATTTTCACAGAGGGGCTCATAGAACCCTTGAGAGGATGGGTGAAGGCCTACAGGCCTCACACATTACAAGATGCTATCCTATGCACTAGAGATCTAGTAGACTCAGTGCCAAAAACTAAAACTTTCTCCAAACCCTTTGTGCCACAGAAGGACAGAGATAGGAAGCCATTCCAGAGAGAGTGGAAGGGCAAGGAGAAGTTGGATGATGAGACGAGGCAAGATCTTATGAGGAAGAAGCTCTGCTTCACCTGCAAGGACCATTGGGTCCCCGACCACAGGTGCATGGGCAAGGGAGAAATCCATTACATAGAGGTTGCAACAAACAGTGATGAGGAGGGACATGACAATGATCTCAATAGCTCGGAGGAGGAGCCATTGCATGTGGAGGATCAACCTCCCAAGAGACCTTCGACATCGACAGGGACTCAACCACTGGTAGAGCCACAACCTCGTGAGAAGGCTAATAGACGAGCACTAGCAAAGGGAGGAGTCATAGAAACCCTTTCTGGTATTCCCAGGAATGACACCCTCTGGATCAGAGGGACTATTCGGGGACAGAGGGCAATTACCTTGATAGATGGTAGGGCCACCCACAACTTCATTGATGCTTCATTGGTATTGAGGCGAGCACTTCAGACATATAAGTTTGAGGGGTTTGATGTCGCAGTAGCAGATGGCCACACAGTGGAGTGTATAGACAAAGTCCCGAGCTTGGAGGTAAAGCTAGTTAACTACACCGTGAGAGACACATTTTATGTAGTTGACCTATCTAACACAGATGTGGTGTTGGGAGTCTAGTGGTTGATCACCTTGGGAAAGATCACAACCAACTACCAAACCCAAGAGATGGGGTTTAGAGATAGTGAGGGGAAGAGGATTGTGCTGAGGGGCATGTCGACAGGGGCAACCAAGATAGTTTCGGCCAAGAGGATGGAGAGGATCTTCAGGCATGGGGAGGTAGCTTATGCAACACAGTGCTTGATCACCACGCAGAGGGATTCAAATGCTCAACAGTAGTATCAGACAGAGATCAGGAGTTTGTTGGGGCGACATCAACAGGTTTTTGGTTCGATTCCACCCGGGAGACCACCTGACAGGGGGTTGGAGCACACCATTGAGTTGGAGGAGGGTGCTAAACCCATGATTACAACACCCTATCGTCATCCTCAGAGGTTCAAGGATGAGATAGAGAAAGCAATCAAGGAATTGCTAGCGATGGGACACAACAAACCCAACAGTAGCCCATTCGCTTCTTCAGTTGTCTTAATCCTGAAGAAGGATGGTACCATGAGGATGTGTATAGACTACCGAGCTTTGAACAAGAAAACCATCAAAAACCGGTATCCTATCCCACGCATTGATAGTTGATGGACGAACTGCATGGGGCAATTTTCTTCTCTAAGATTGATCTACGCTTTGGATATCATTAGATTCACATTCGAGAGCAGGATATAGAGAAGACGACATTCTGATGCCACTATGGCCATTTTGAGTTTCTGGTTATGCCATTTGGGCTAACTAATGCACCAAATACTTTTCAGTTTTGCATGGACCATATTTTCAGGGATCACTTGAGGAAATCAATATTGTTATTCTTTGACGACATCTTGGTATATAACAAGACATGGAAGGAGCACTTGAGGCACTTGGATGAGGTACTCAGCATCATGGAGTCCCAGTCACTATATGCCAAGGAGTCAAAGTGTGAGTTTGGCATGACAGAGCTCCTTTATTTGGGTCACATTATCAGTGCACAAGGGGTACATGTGCACCAGGAGAAGATCATGGCCATTTTGGATTGGGCAACGCCTAAGAACGTGACAGAGTTGAGGAGTTTCTTTAGGCTATGCAGCTATTACAGGAGGTTTGTGAGAGGCTTTTCACAGTTGGGGGCACCACTCACCGATCTCACTAGACAGGGGGCCTTCATCTGGACATACGAGTCACATAAGGCATTTGATCACATGAAGGAAGTCATGGGCACATGCCTAGTATTAGCGTTGCTGGACTTCGTGCTACCGTTTGTATTGGAGTGTGATGCATCAAGAGAGGGGATAGGAGTGGTGTTGATGCAGGGAGGACACCCCATTGTGTTTGAGAGCAGGAAGCTCAGTCAGGCCGAGAAGCTGTACTCGATCTATGACAAGGAAATGCTTGCGATCATGCATGCCTTGACCAAATTTAGACAGTACTTGGTGGGCAACAAATTTTTGGTCAAGACAAACCATAATAGCTTGAAGTATTTCCTTGAGCAGAAGGATCTCAGTGAGCGTCAACAAAAGTGGGTGACAAAGGTCCAGGCCTTTGATTTTGACATAGAGTATGTCAAGGGTAAGAAGAAAATTGTGGCAGATGCATTGTCTAGGAGACCAACAACTTGCTCCCTTATGGAGATTTCAGCAGATTGGAAATCCCACTTGTTAGTGGAATATTCCAAGAACTAGTTCGCTTGTGAGATTTTGGAAGGGAAGGTACAAGACGATAGGTACAGAGTCATTGACGACGTCATCTTCTACAAAGACTGAGTCTATCTAGTGCCAGGATCGGGTCTCAGGAAGAAGATTTTGGCTACAGTACTTGACTCCCCACTAGCAGGGCATTAGGGGTTTTTCAAAACTTACAGGCAGGTCAGAGAGAGATTCTCTTGGAAGGGTCTCAAACAGGATGTGATGAGACATATCAGTGAGTGTGTGACTTGTCAGCAGAACAAGTCAGAGCAGACTCTTCCAATAGGGTTACTTCAACCACTTCCCATTCCAGAGAAGAAATGGGAAAGCATCTTCATGGACTTCATTACATGCCTACCCAAGGTTCAGGGTAAGGATTGTATCTATGTGGTGGTCGACATATTGACCAAGTTTGCGCATTTCTATGCCATTCCGACATATTACAATGCAGTATAGGTGGCAGAGCTATTCTTCAGGGAGGTGTTTAGACTTCATGGGTCGCCACAGGACATCGTCAGTGATAGGGACAGTCGGTTTATCGGCACGTTTTAGAGGGAATTATTTAGATTGGTGGGGACAGATTTGACACCTAGCACTAGTTACCACCCTCAGACCGATGGATAGACATAGATAGTCAACAAGTGGGTTGAGGGGTACTTGAAGAACTATGTGAGTGGACAACAAAGAGCATGGGTGAGGTGGCTACGTCTAGGAGAGCACTGCTACAACACCACCTTCCACATGTCCATTGACATGACCCCCTTCCGAGCATTATATGTGTATGATGCTCCCACTTTGATTGACTTGGTTTTTGGAGATAGTCGGGCTCCAAAAGCCAAATATTGGATAGTAGAGAGTCAGGAGATGATCAAAGTACTCAAAGAGAATCTGCAAATGACACAGAATCGACAGAAGGTGAGTGCAGGCAGACACATGACAGAGCGTAGCTTCGAGGTTGGGGATTTAGTATTCCTGAGGCTACAAACCTACAGGCAGTCATCTCTGAAGAAGAGTGGGGAAGAAAATCTCAAGCCCAGGTTCTATGGGCCTTACATGATCATACACAGGGTAGGTGAGGTTTCCTACGAGTTAGAGATTCCAGATGCAAGCCAGATTCGCAATGTGTTCCACGTTTCTTGTCTGAAGAAATCCTTGGGACAATTCATCAACACTTCAGAGGAGCTTCTGCCTTTGGATGAGGAGGGGCAACTGGAGTTGGTTTCGGAGGAAGTATTGGAGTTCCGAGAGCGGAGATTGAGGAGCAGGGTCATCAGGGAGTGTTTGATCAGATGGAGAGGGCTTCCAGTAGAGGATGCTACTTGGGAGAGTGAGCAGGTTTTGCAGCACCCTGGATTTGTATTACTGGAGGACAAGTAATCTTGGGAAGGGAGGATTGTAATGTCCCTTTCCGAGTAGGAGCTCCAGAGAGGGGGGCTTAGTAGTCTAAACATCCCTGTTAGACTATAGCCGGGGAGATATAGGGGATAACAGGGTCACTTGATATTACTTCACTAGAAAATGTTATAATTTGAAAGTGACATTAAGTGAAAAGTGGGTAAAAGCGCCTTTAAGTGATTTTTGAGCTAAAAATAGAAGGGCGCATAAGTGAGAGAGCTAAGAATAGAAGTCAACAACGAATTAGGGTTTTGGAGGAGTATATGAGGCATTGAGGAGTAAAAGCGACCTAATTCCTCATTATGCATCTTATGATTTGACAATTGAACTCTAAGGAGATTACACAGGTTCAAGCGAATCAGTGAGATTGTGGATTCCAGAAGGAAGACACCCAGAGGTTGATTTTGGTGTTGAGAGACACACCCTAGTCACTGGGAAGATCACTTAGATCTTCCATTAGTTTACAATAGCAGTTTACAGATTCAGACAGCTAGTGCGCACTTCATCAGGAGGAGGGCGCAAATGCTGGGAGACTCTGAGGGTTAGCTCGTCTCGCCCCTGGAGAATTCATAGATTTCCTTCTGACCCAGTTGAGAGGAAGGCAAGGCGCATCTTTTGAGCTATTACTCGTCAGATTTCGACGGAGGATCCTCTTGGGCGCATCAGTTAGCCAGTTAGGGCGCAACACTTGGGGAGGATACATTTTGGGTTCCCGAGAGATCACTAGACCAGATCCAGGGAAACTCTTCCGACCCATTACAGAGGATACTAGGGCGCTTAGTTTGAGACAGATACAGCCAGATTCCGACGGTGGAATCACTAGGGCACAACAATTGGTTAGAGGAGGGGTGAAACCCCCCATGGGAACCCATCTGGGGTTCGTATAGATCAGCAGAGGGCCGATATTCAGTCCGACAGACACTAACAGAGTGTTGGAGGTCAGGGCGCACTGTTTGGGATAGATTTCAGGAAGATTCAAGGAGTTTAGCCTCCAGGGAGAATTCCAGTCTTGCAGTAGTTGCTGTGTGAGTTACCGTAGCATGCAACAGTTCATATCGCTCATCCATTGATCCAACATCATTCTTTTGGTTCCAGGTATTATTCCTTTAGTTTCTTTATTGTATTCTGGCTGAGATCCATCAATCTTTGATCTAGTCGAGAGATTCATTTTATTTCACTGCATGCGACATTGTATTCAGTCTTATTTCATAATACATAGATTGCAGCTGTTCTGTGTTCTTTATCTATTGCATGCTTGATTATATACTATTAAACATCTGTTCGACATGCAAAATCACCACTCATGTTAAAATTGAATTACTAAATGCATCTAGAAACCCAAAGTGTATCAGTTCTGACAACAAATAATAGGCAGTTGAGGCATATGTTTCGATCTGCGGAATTAGGGATATTACACTGGCAACCATCGTATCCAATGTCAAAGGAATTCGACAGTAGGGTGGATGGCTACTTCCAACCATTAGATCCAACCTTCTTCCCTCGTTGGTCTTGGCACTAGATTCTAAATGCGTGCAATGGCTCATACATAATTTGTCAACTCCAAAAGAAAAACATTCAATTTATAAGGGAGTTTGTCAAGTAAATTTTCTTCATTCCCAACAATCATTTAAGTGGAGATAGGAAGGTTTTATGAGCTGGTTCTTGCAGTCTCTACTAGCTCTCTACTTTGGTCCTTGGAATTGAAGGTTGCTTCTTATGAGTTCACATATAATTGATAAAGTTTGACTTGAATTTGGTTCTTTCCTGCTTGCCTATTTGACCAAATGTACCAATTGGTTGTAGCAAGGTTTTGTTGGCCCCAGACCATGTCTGACATCCCTAAAATTCTTTTGCAGTCATTCCATGCTTGCCTTTTAGTGATTCGAAGGGTCATTTCCCACCCCTACAATTGTCACCATCCCATTCTATCATATTAAAATCCTCCCCTAGTACCCATTTCATTGTGGGAAGTGATTGGTCCATCTAGTGCTAAAGATGGGTTCTACCAATTGAGTTGTTGGGACCATAAACAAAACACAGCCCTAGATACTACCTTCCAACATTCTTGTCTATCGACAACATTTAGTCGTTGGGTCCTCTTCCTTGTCAACAATATAGGAAGATAATTAGGATGGCAATGCACACCGTGCCACATTTTCCTTCATTGCAAATTGTGGTGATGTATTGACCATTCCAACCTTCATCAAGGTTTACAAGCATAACTCAATTATTTTGATTTCTTACAGGAGAAACAAATTAGGATGCAGATTGGAGATGGTTGCCCTAACAATTTATCTTTTGTTATCCCTAGATTGTCCCTTGACATTCAAGGTTGTAAGGTTTAGCTTTATGTTTAACTTTCATCGATATCTTGCTCGTGGACTGAAAATTTGTTCATAATATTGATGCCATTGGAGACTGTAGAGGATGAGTAAGGATATGTTTTTTCCAAGGAAAACCTTGCGGGATCCTTGCTTCTTACCCAAAATATATGGATGGAGGGCGGCTCAACCTTTAGGCATAATAGTTGCTGGTAACCTCGAGGGACTTGATTGGATTTGAACCATAACCTATTGCCTTCCTGCGACAACCTGCCTCGGGGGGGGGTGGCTCAATTGATTGAGATAACCATTGGGACTTGAGGATGAGTGTGGATCTACCACGACTAGAGAGTTTTTTTTTAATAAGATTTGGTGGATCCTTGATATTTGTTGACTTGTCACTAACTTCTGTAAGATCCCCTTGTGGATGTGTGTGGAATCTTTTGGCTTTTTATGATTTTTTGGTTGAGGGGTTTTGTCAAACAATTCGCACCTATAGCTTTATTGAGCTTGTGTTGGGGTTTGTTGTTAAGTTTTATAGCACAAATAGTTTGCAATGATAGATATGAACTTAAACAACAATGAAACACATAGAAACAACAACAAGAATAGCCACAAACTCAGATCTGTGTTTATTTAATATATAGGTGACCTCAATACAAGAGAAGAACAGATCTGGAAATATATATAGGAAAATGGAAGATGTGGCTGATAGCACCTCCAAGATACAATAGAAGAGAGAGATATTGGCTTCCTAAAGCCTCCACTAGCTGCATGCAAGAGATATAGAAGATCAATCTCTTTCCCTTCCTCCAAAATACTTTACCCTTTTGCAGAGTTGTGCTCTCACTGGCTGTAGCGCACCTTAGTAATTCGGCTGGCTTAGATTTGGCTCTAAACTTCATGAAATGGATGGAATCCTGTAGGGAAGAGGGTGGTTGGCTCATATGATGAATTTCCTTTGCTGTAGATGCCAAATCTGACCCCAATTCAATGGATATCTAACCCCAAGTGCGCCTTCCTTCAATAAATTCGTCCAGCTATGATAATAAATAATTATGGAGGATAAAAACCACCAAGAATGCCAAGAAAGGTTGCTCCAGGGATGGTAAATGTTCCCAAGTAAAGATCTCCTCCAGATCCAACCCCTAGAAGCCAAATCAAATTCCTCAAGTTTGGACAGTGTACCCTTCCTGCATAAAACCTCCAATAGTGCGCCCCTCTTCACAAATAATGGATGAAGTAGATCTGAACTGAATAGAATGACGTGGGTGGATTCTTTCACCACCTTGGCCAAGCTTGGACCAGGAAAGGAGGGATCTTTCACCTCCATGCTGATCTCTAGGGTTTGTCTAGTCAAAATCCTCAAAACGCTAGAGATATGGTAACAAATACATAAACCATGAGGTGCTTATGCCACCTATACAATAATATCCATATACATGAGTGAGTCAAAAGACCTCAAAGATGCTCCCCAAATCAAGTAAACTCTCCTCAAGTGCCAAGTCATCCTCCTCAACATGTGGAACGACCTCCTCAAAAACCTCAATGACCTCCTCCAAAGGTGTCCCATGAGTGGTAAAAAATTAAGCGATAATCCTCTCGCGACAAATTTTATAAGCACCATAATTGTGTCATTTGTTTACAAAATTTCTCTTATGGCCACATTTCAGAAATCCCATGGTCATTTTGCATCTAATGGCATTGATCTAGCAGAATTCTAGGCATTTTGTAAAAAAATAACTTCTCCTGAAGCTAGCTGCCCTCAAAATATGTGCTAAAATCTCTTCAAGGTGTGCAACATCCTCCAAGAAGCACAATGCTCTATGCAAGTCATCTTAATGATCCATGTAAGGTACAACGTCCAAAGAAAAGCTCGAGGGACCCAAAGTAGTCATCAACCCTGAGGCATGTACACAAATCCAATGCAACATAAAAAGTGAGTCATGCCAAATGTAAATGCCATTAAGTAGATCACAGTAAACATCATCTTTTAACTTCACAATAACTCATAGAATTCATACAATTTTTCAAGTTTAGATATGATGGGGGAATCATTAACCCCTATTACATGTGTCAACACCCAAGAAGAGAAGTAGTTCCCAAGAAAACCAATCAAGGACCATGTGTAGTGATAGATGGTATGGTTTGGTAGGTAATTTCATGAATTGTATTGCACAACCATGTGAGGTTGTTTAAGATAGTCATCCGCATGAGTGTCTTTGAAGTATGAGGGAGAATTTATGCATTAAATTTCCCTTTCCTTGACACTATGTCTTTCTACCCCTTATTTGCCTTTTTCTTTGTTTATTTAACCCTTTTTGGCTTCATTTAGACCTTTTTTAGATGTGTGCATTTTATTGCATAGGACTTGGGGTAATGGCCTCATAGCGAGGGGTAATTGATCATGCTTTATTTCCTTTGGCTCTTAACTTCTCTTTTCTTTCTTTTTTATTTTTATTTTATCTTCACCTTGAGCTTATAGCTCTTTTGAGGTGAGGCTCTTCTCATGGGACTATGAAGCATGAAACGTTTTATGTGACATATGACAACCAATCGATGAACAAGACTACGAAAATCGGGAAGAATGGAGAATGTTAAATATGGATTGGGATATTGACACACTACGCCTCTTAGAGCCCCCCGGTAGAACAACTCAACCTAAGAGAGACAACACTTATCTAGAATATGATGATGATCACCAAGGTGAAACAAGGAAAAAGGCACAAATTTAGAGCTTCATGATCCGTTATCCAACACAACCAATGATCACCACTTTCATGAAAAGTACATAAGGCATTAAAACTCAATATGAAGCAAGGAAATAATGTACCTCATGTATCCCAGGCAACATAGTTATCAAATGTGAGCGAGCTGGGAAAATGTGGGAGGCATCTTCGATCAATTGTCTGTAGAGAATCATTGATCTCATTTGTTGAATTGGTGTTTGTGATGAGGATCACAAGAGAAAAATCTCCTCTAGTTACCCTTGGATGTCAGGGGGTAACAAGAACATAGTAGGTACCCAAGGAATTCAACAACCATGACATATAATGTCAAGGGATAGAGGACAACATTCTCTGATAGACCAAAAGAGCCCAACTTTATCGGATTTGCTTCTATTGATGGATAGACAAGTTGAGGCATCTGGAAGAAAAGGTTTCAACATCGTTGATGGAGGGGCTAAAACTTAGGGATTTAAATATTGTCGGAATAAATGGCCATTGCACTCTATCATAAGCCTTCTCAAAATCAATCTTGATGAACAAGGCATTGAGACTAGAAGATTTGGCCCATTCCGTGCCTTACTAAACAACAATAACTGTTGATTTTTCTAATTTCCAGATCTGATAATTATTTCCTTATGATTTCAAACATAATTTTATACCAATGTTATCATAGAATAATTACACACTGAAAATCTCAACCAAAATAAAATAGCAGCGGAAACAACAGAATCATAAATAGATAGCCATGCACAGTAAACACAATATTTTTACCCTGGGAAACCCAACCTTGGGAGAAAACACAACTTTTCTATAGAAGAAATCGATCCAAGATATTACCAGTACATCACCATCAAATAAACTAAGAACCATCCAAATAATATCCTCCCCAAGCCTAGCGCATAAGACCAAGAGACCAACCACCTCAAAAATAGCGCAAGTTTCACCCCAATAGCCAAGTATAGTGAAAATTCCAGATGCGCCCTTCTTCACCATTGTGCCACTGCCTCAACGAACTATGCCACTGCCTAATGCACACTTGATGAGGAGGAATTGTGAGATGATGAAATGAAATGATCCAGCCTTATATTTATACACATTAAGTCACCTTGAATTTACATGTGGGGCCGATTTCTTCTTTTTTTCTTCAATATCTTCCTTAATTGCTTTCTGGGGTTTCTTCAATGGTTTGATGGGCCGACTTGTACTTCTTGGCATTTCTTGTCTTCTAGAAAAGTTGTCCATGAGCCTTGTTGATGTGACATCTCCTCACATGTACGTCTAATCAATATAGGGCTCTAATGTTGAGTAAACCCATCGAGAAGCTCCTCATCACAAGAGGTCTCTTGCGCAGCTTGGTAACGTGCCATCTTGGGGAGCTTACATCTTCAACATTCGACTAGACTTGTAAACAAGTTAAACTTGCCCTATAAAAAATTAGATCACTCCAACCTGGAGCAAGCAATGTGAAAGCATCTAACATCTCGAATCTTTATCACTCCTTATCAAATCAACATGACTAAGGAGAAAGATTACACCTAGGCCATTCACCACTAGCAAAGCCCCGTGAGTGAATGTATCATTTTCCTTTGGTCAAATCAGCATGACCAATCTGGGAGAATCTCTGCCCGATGATGCATCTCGAGTCTTTATCACTCCTAGTCAAATCAACATGATTAAGGAGAAAGACTATGCTTGGGCCATTCACCATTAGCAAATCCCCGTGAGTGAATGTATCGTTCTCCCTTGGTCAAATCAGTATGACCAATCTAGGAGAATGTCTTCCCGATGCTGCTAACTGGAGAACCATCAACATCCTGGGCCATTCACTACTAGCATAGCCCCGTGAGTGAATGTATCGTCCTCCCTTGATCAAATCAGCATGACAATCTGGGAGAATATTTGCCCGACGTTGAAACATCAACAATAACGTTGTCTAAGATATATCTCCCATGAATGAAGTTATCCTATCCCAGGAAAATATATTAAGGAGAATATGCTTAATAGTAGGGCAAGAGATTTAGCAAAATTTTTATATGAACTGTTAAACAAAGTGATGGGCCTTCAACTAGTAATTAGCACTGAATCCCTAGCCTTGGGAATAAACTTGATTAAACCCCGATTGATCCCTTCTTCCAATGAATGCCTTCGGAGGGCCTCTTGATAAACTCGCAGTAGGTCTAAGCCTACAAATTTTCACATGGCCTTGTAAAATTCTTAAGGGAACCCACCGAGGCCAGGTGCCTTATCATTAGCCATCTCATGAAGGATTGTAGATAACTCATCAAGTGAAAAGCCCTGCACATGCTCTCCTTTGTTCGTCAGAAGCTTTGCAAGAAATTAGGTCAAGGCATTTTTTAGTAGCTTCCAACTTGGCCTCAATGAGGTCCTAAGTTTAAAAAACCACTTTGTAGTACTCCATGCATTCTTTTTCAATAGCCTCTTGATTAGTGGTCTGGTCCAAAGTTGTCTTCAAATCAAAGATGTTTTAACTAGCTTATATAATGGCAATAGCCTTAAAGAGGGTTTCATGGGCCTATCACTTGTTTTGAGCCAATGAAATCATGTGCCTACTTCGACACCCCTTGCCCAGCAGACATCTTTCGCCTAGAGCAAATTGCACAACTTCGCTAGTAGGCTTACTTTTTCCCATTGGATGGAGTCCACTACAAACCTTTCCTGATTTCCTCCAACACCCTTTAAACAACTTTATTGCGCCCCTAGAAAATATTAGCAATCTTCCTATGATAGGCCCTTAGTAAGGCAACCGTTTGAGAGATGGCGTCTTCCCACTAGACTATCCAACGAAAATACTAGGCTCTTAGAAAGGAAACCGTTTGAGAGATGGTGTCTTCCCACCAAACTATCTAGCCAAAATCTTAGGCCCTTAGAAAGGAAATCATTTGAGAGATGGCGTCTTCCTACCAAACTATCCAACCAAAATCCCCACACAATCGAGGAATCAAGTTCCACACAGTTTGGATTGAAGCTAGGCAACTTGGGCTTTGGATGGGGGAAAAAATCATGATATACATGGCTCTTAGCAAACAGATATTTTGAGCTCCCCCTGAAAGTTAGAACCCAATAGGTTAGTGGTTTGATAGAGTGGCAGTGTTATCCACATGAACTAGTCTGCCTCCATCATAATCAAAATAGAAAGAGTTTTACTTTGAAGTAGAACCTTGATGAGTTTTTGGTAAATTTGATCTGGTCCCTTTTTGAAGTTCGTCCAAGTAAACAATATCTCTAGAGAGTCTTGTCATTGATTTCAATTGGGGTCATATAGCTCATGGTGGGATCTAGTGCGAGCCAAGGTTCTTTTTCCCAAAACGATAAGTGCATCGACATTGCCCCTTGTTTATCTTTTTGACAATCAACCATGTTGAATTCCCCACAAATGAGCCATGGGGCATCAAGGCGCTCATCTGCTAACTAGCGCCAAAAGGATTCATGCTCACTCAAATCATTAGTGTTGAATTTGCAATTTTCAGATCTGATAATTATTTCCTTATGAATTTTATGCCACTGTTACCATAAAATAATTACACACTGAAAATATCAACCGAAAAAGAATGCAGCGGAAACAATAGAATCATAGAAAGATAACCATGCACAGTAGACACAAGATTTTTATACTGGGAAACCCAAACTTGGGAAAAAACCCAACAAGTTTTCTTAAGAAGAAATCAATCCAAGTACATCACCATCAATAAGAAGAAACCCTAGCACAACTTCGCCCTTGCATGAGGAAGAACCCTCAAAGATAGCTAACCACCAAAAAGATAGTGAACCACTACAAGATAGAGAACCACTACAAGATAGAGAACCACCAAATTATCTTCTTAGATGCTCCTTGCAATTTTGCTGGTATGCCATTGGCTAGGCATACTTGATGAGGAGAGTTGTGTTATGTGTCAAAATGAAATGATCCAGCCTTTATTTATACAATTTGAGTCACCTTTAATTTACTTATGGGGTCGACTTGTACTTTTGTCTTTAATATCTTCTTTAATGCTTTCTGAGGTTTCTTCTTGGCATTTGTCTTATCTTTTTGGCATTTCTTCTTCACTAGAAAAGTTGTCCATGAGCCTTGTTGATGTATCATCTCCTCACATGCACATCTAATTAATATAGGGCTGTAATGTTGAGTAGATCCATCGAGAAGCCCCTCATCACAAGAGGTCTCTTGAGCCTACATCTTCAACATTAGACTAGACTTGTAAACAAGTCAAACCTGCCCTATAAAAATAGATCACTCCATCTCGAAGCAGGTAATGTGAGAGCATCTCGAGTCTTTTTCACTCCTTGTTAAATCAACATGACTAATAGGAGAAAGACTGCCCCTGGGCCATTCACCACTAACCAAATCAATATGGCCCCATGAGTGAATGTATCATTCTCCATTGGTCAAATCAACATGACCAATCTGGGAGAATGTTTGCCCGATGCTGCTAACTGGAGAAACATCAACACTCCCTCTCAGCGAGGGAGACATTCTGCATCATGCCAAGCTTGTCTCTAAAGTATACAAACTTCGCCTTAGACAGAGGCTTGGCGAGAATGTTCGCATTCTGCTTATCTGTGGATACGTACTGGAGATTTACTGATCCCTTCTGTACCATGTCTCGGATGAAATGATATTTGATCTCAATGTGCTTCGACCTGTCATGAAATATTGGATTTTCTAAAAGCTTGACACAACTTTGATTATCACAATGTATTAAGGTTGTCTCTAGCTCTTGATCAAATAGTCTTGCAAGAAGCTTCCGAAGCCATACTGCTTCGTGACTTGTGACATTGGCTGCGATATACTCCGCTTCTACTGTACTGAGTGCTACATAAGTATGCTTCCTACTAAACCAATATATCATAGTTGATCCTAAGCTGAAGCAACACCCCGAGGTGCTCTTTCTGTCTACTGCACTTAGAATCAGTATATCCCTGCAACCTCACTTCACCACCTGAGACATATCTCAGACCATATCCAACTGTACCATGCAGGTATCTCAACACATGCTTTGTTGCAACCTAATGGAAGTGCCTCGGCTCAACCATAAATTGGCTCAGGGTGCTCACTGCAAAGCAAATATCTGGCCTGGCGACTGGAGCAAAAGTCTCTTCATAGTTAACTCCCTCTTTCTGAGAGAATCCTCTCGCCACAAACTTGACTTTGTACTTCTCCCTGCTGCCATCTGCTGCATGCTTGATCTTATAGATCCACTTGGAAGTCGCCATTGACTTCCCCTCTAGTCTAGGAACTATCTACCACACATCATTCTTCATGATGGGCTGATATTCTTCCATCATGGCATCCTTCCAAACCTGTTGGCCTGCTGCCTCCTCATAACTGGAAGGTTTAGAATCAATGATGTGACTCATGAATTCCATATAACTCGAGAACCTCTGAGGTTGTTTTCTCTCCCTAAAAGTACCACCGGGAGTTGCATGCCCCTCTGCATCTTGCAAAGTGTCACGAAGCCATGTTAGCCTCTTCCTGGTCACTGCAACATCTCTAGGTAGATCCACTGGATTTGCTAGCTCTACTGACTCTTGATAGTTTGAAGGATGAACAATTGGACTAGAGGGATTTGCACCCTTATCCTTCGGAGCCTCTTGCTCCTCACTATCAATCTCCATATGAGACTCTCTAGATCTCCTGAAGGCTACCTCTTTATCAAAACTAACTTCTTGACTAACCTCAATCTGACATTGTCCTGGAATTTAGATTCTGTAGGCCTTCGAAGTCTCGCTGTATCCCACAAAAGTACCCTTATTTCTAGAAGGTTCTAACTTTGTCCTCTTCTCCTTGGGCACAACCAAAGATCCTCAAATGGATGACCTCTGGCTTCACTCCTATGAATTCCTCCTTAGGAGTCTTATCTCCCAATATTCGATGAGGACTCTTGTTTTGAACATAAACTGTTGTGTTGGATGCCTCTGCCCATAAGAACATGGGTAGATTTTGATCAAGAATCATTGCCTTGATAGCTTCCATAATGGACCTGTTCTTCCTTTCCGCAACACCATTCTGCTGAGGGTTGTAAGGAACTGTCAACTCCCTCTTGATCCCTACTTCCTTGCAAAAATCACTGAAGTCATTGGAAGTTTATTCTCCTCCATTATCTATCCTTAAAACCTTGATATTCTTCCCCATCAAGTTCTTTGCCTGAGCCTTGAACTCCTGGAACTTGCTGAAGACTTCATCCTTTGTCTTTATGAAGTAGATCCATGTCTTTCGGGAGAAATCATCAATGAATGTCACATAGTACAAGAAGCCACCCAAGGATGATACTGTCATTGGTCTGCATACATCTGAATGCACTAGATCCAAGATCCCTTTGGATCTATTATCACTACTTGGATAAGGTCCCTTGGTATTCTTGCCAAGTGTACAACCCCTGCAAACACCCTCATGCCTTACCTAGAGCTCTGGAATACTTGTAACCATCCTATTTAACACTGGAAAAGCCCTGTAATGCAGGTGAGCAAATCTATGATGCCATAGTTCACATAAATTGATACTGTCATGTATCAATGCCTGGGTTGGACGTCCTGATAATCTGTACATTCCTCTCTCTGAATCTCATTTTCATCCAGGATGAAGAGTAGCTTGGTCTTCCAGGATCTGAAATTTATAGCACCATCCAACCTGTCTTCTACTTTGAGACTGGACACCATCTTGACAAGAAGAAATAAAAAATCTGAGTAAGAAGGTTCAACAATCTGAAGAATGTCAACAAACCTGAAAACCCTGAAATTTCAACTTTGACCAAATGTCAATCTCAGAGCACTAGTAGATGCGCTAGGGAAAGGCGAGTTGATATGTGGAAAATTGGTCCCAACGCTGTCCAATAAATGCCCAACGACCTTCAAAGAAACTGTGTAGTGGAAGAAACTGTGCAGTGGTAGATTTCAACAACGCTTTGATACCATGTTGAATTTTCAATTTTCAGATCTGGTAATTATTTCCTTGTGAATTTTATGCCACTGTTATCATAGAATAATTACACACTGAAAATCTCAATCGAAAAAGAATGCAACGGAAACAATAGAATCATAGAAAGATAGCCATGCACAGTAGACACAAGATTTTTATCTTGGGAAACCCAAACTTGGGAGAAAACCCAAACTTGGGAGAAAACCCAACAACTTTTCTTAAGAAAAAATCAGTCCAAATACATCACCATTAATAAGAAGAAACCCTATCACAACTTCTCCTTCGCATGAGGAAGAACTCTCAAAGATAGCGAACCATTACAAGATAGCGAACCGCCAAATTCTCTTCTTAGATGCTCCTTGCAATTTCGTTGGTATGCCATTAGCTAAGCGCACTTGATGAGGAGATTTGTGTTGTGTCAAAATGAAATGATCCAACCTTTATTTATACAGTTTGAGTCACTTTTAATTTACTTGTGGGGCTGGCTTGTAGTTTTGTATTCAATATCTTCTTTAATGCTTTTCGGGGTTTCTTCTTGGCATTTGTCTTGTCATCTTAGCATTTCTTCTTCACTAGAAAATATGTCCATGAGCCTTGTTGATGTATCATCTCCTCACATGCACGTCTAATTAATATAGGGTTTTAATGTTGAGTAGATCCACCGAGAAGCCCCTCATCACTAGAGGTCTCTTGAGCCTACATCTTCAACATTAGACTAGATTTGTAAACAAGTCAAACCTGTCCTATAAAAATAGATCACTCCATCTTGGATCAGGCAATGTGGGAGCATCTCGAGTCTTTTTCACTCGTCGTCAAATCAGGATGACTAATAGGAGAAAGATTGCCCCTGGGCCATTCACCACTAGCCAAATCAACATGGCCCCATGAGTGAATGTATCATTCTCCCTTGGTCAAATCAACATGGACAATCTGGGAGAATGTCTGCCCAATGCTGTTAACTGGAGAAACATCAACAATTAGAAGCATATATATTAGCCAAGCCCAAGAGTTGACCATCAAGATTAAGCATCATCCAAACAAGTCTTTGAGATGGATCAATAACCCGATCAACAATGATGCTAGCTAAATGCGGAGAAACTAGCACAACAATGCTACCTTTCCCACTAGAATAATTAGAATTAAAAACCTTAGGCTCCGGCCAAATAATAGACCAGGCCGTGTTGGAGAAATTTCTATTTTCGGCACACTAGTTCAGTGGGAGTTAACTGACTAGTTCTATTTTAGACTTTAACACTAGTTCCGTGGGAGTTAACTGACTAGTTCTATTTTAGACTTTCTAATCTTAGACCATCACTATTATGCATGCATTCCTAATTATAGGATGTCATTGCCTATATGAGTGAAGATCACTCACTCATTGATAAGATCATAATATGCATTGATTCTCATTCTTCATTGTGTATCTCTCTTCCTTTTCTTGATAAGCTTTGTTTGTTGATGCTTTAGCTAGGTCTCCTGTGCAGGTTTCCATGAAACACTGACATGGTATCAGAGCTACGTTGTTTGGAGCAAGCCAGACAAGCCAAAGAATAAGGAAAACTGGAGTTTCGGCGAGCTAAATCCGTTGTCGTACCTTTTAGCAGTGATTGCTCCCAAAATATTAAGTTTTTGAGGAAACAGCTTGCCTGAGAAGTAAATCGACCCATTTTGCAATTGGGTTTTCAACCGTTTGGCGAGATTCCTCACCGTTTGTTCAAAAAGTAAGCCGGAAGATAGCCTCCTGAAACTGATACGAATCTGTGGTCGTACCTTTCAGCAGTGATTGCTCCCAAAATATTAAGTTTTTGAAGAAACGACCCGCATGAGAAGTAAATCAACCCATTCTGCAAGTGGGTTTTCAACCGTTTGGCAAGATTCCTCACCGTTTGCTCAGAAAGTAAGCCGGAAGATAGCCTCCTGAAACTGATACGAATTTGTGGTCCTACCTTTCTATAGTGATTCCTCCCAAAATATTACGTTTTTGAGGAAACGGCTCGCCTGAGAAGTAAATCGACCCATTCTGCAAGTGGGTTTTCAATCGTTTGGCGAGATTCCTCACTGTTTGCTCAGAAAGTAATTCATAAGATCGTCTCCTGAAACTGATACGAATTTTCACTTAAAGTGCCCTTTCTGCTGTGATTTCTTAATTTTTCACTTGCAGATTGAGAGTAAATTTTTAGCGGTTCTTAGAACAGTGGGAGAGATAGATAGAACAACTATTATATAGTCAAACTTGGTGGTAATCCTCACACCATACAATTATTTTGATTGGAAGCCCAAGGCAGAATTCCAACTTAGAAGGAAAGGACTGTATAATTTGACGATGGCGACAGAAACAAAACCTACATCAGCGATTGAGAAGATGAGATGGGCGAACCGTAAGGATGAGGCCACATGACTACTTGAGTTAATCTCCACTGATCTATAGTTTCATGTTGCCGCATGCAAGACTCCAAATGAGATCTGGACCACCTTAGAAGGACTCTTTGGAAAACAGGATGAGATGCGAGGTCATATGCTTGAGGTAGAGTTGAATACCTTAGAGCCTAAATTTTTTGATAATATACAAGATTTCTTTACTAAATTTAAATCTTTGATTTTGAGCTTGGGTGGATGTGGTATTGACAAGTCTACACAAGAGAAACAACGTATTCTAACAATCTTGGCCAAGCTAGGACCATAATATGCTATATATGTCTCCAATTTCCATTCTCACAGATGTCTTTTTGGGTGCATATTGGAAAATGCCTACGATGGCTCAGTTCATTGAGTCTCTCACACAAGAGCAGACAAAACTCATATAGATGGGCCTCAAGAAAAATCTCAAAACACATGCACTCACCATGCATGATGGAAAAGGGTCATCCAAACAAAACGGGAAGGAGGGATATTCCAAACCCTTTAATGATTCTTCAAGTTCCAAAGACTCTTCAGATTCCAAGAAGAAGAAGAAGGGAAAGAAGTGCACTTACTGCAATAAACCGAATCATGAAGAATCCACATGCATGAAGAAACATATCGATCTTATGGCACAGCCACTTCAACAGAACAACCTTGGAAACTTTATTCCAGAGGGATTCAAGAAGCGGAAGGAAGAAGATCCTGCTCCTAAGAAAGGTAAACATCATGCTCTGGTTGCAATTAATTCCTCATCTGATTCATGGATTATAGATTCTGGTGCATCCCATCATATGGCAGCGAAAGAGGAAGTTTTCTCTTCCTTGAGTCCATGCTGAAGACCCCCTATTCTCATGAGGGATGATACTCCAGTAGAAGTAGCAGGAGAAGGGAGAGTGGAACTCCACAATGGTAGTTTTGAGAATGTTTTACATGTTCCAAAGCTTTCTATGAATCTGCTCTCAGTTTATCAGATCACTCGGAAAGGTAAAAAGGTTGAATTTACATCAGATTCAGTTTTAGTAATCGACATGCATGACAATTCCATCATTGCAGTTGGTGAGGTGGATCACAAATCAAGGTTGTATAAATTCACTAAGTTTTCTGCTGATGACTCCTCTATTCTACTTACACATAAGGAGAGTACTTTGCATGCACCTCCAGTGCAACATGCACATACTCTTGTTCTTCCATCAGTTTCATACATCAGAGATGATTCCATACACTCAGATTTTGTACATGGAAATAAGCAGGTAGTACAGCTAGATAAGAAGCTAGTGTCGAAGCTTCAACAGATGCCCAAGAAGGCACAGATCACACTTCAGGCAACAAGCAACCTTGTACGGAATCCATTGGATTCGAGTATGACTCGATCTCAGCATGAGGAGCCTTCTCATGTACTTTCAGCTTCAGAACCTGCGATGCCCATGCATTGCTATATGGTTCAATCTAATGATCCACAGAACTACAATAGGGTTGTGGGAAATCCATTATGGCAAGCAGCCATGCAGAAGGAGTATGACTCACTCCTACAGAACCAGACTTGGAATCTGGTTCCACTTCCACCAGAAAGGAATATTTTCAGGTGCAGATGGGTCCACAGGATCAAGAGGTACAAGGCCCGACAGTTTGCCAAAGGACTTCATCAGATCCATAAAGATTTCTACATCTTCACGAAGACTTTCAGTGAGCTGAAGTTTCATACTTTGTGGGATCGTCTTGTAGTGAAGAACACAGTTGCCTAGCAGCTGCCATTTTCTTCTTTTGATACATTATCTTTTGAGGGGGGGTTTTGTTCCCACGTGGTTTTTCCTCTTTCCTTGTTTTTATTCAGTGTTCATTAGTTGCATTGTACATGAGTACCTAAAATGGCCTAGTAGCCGGGTCTCATTTTTTACTCCATAGTGATGTTTAGGGGGGATGTTGGAGAAATTTATATTTTCAGCACACTAGTTCAGTGGGATTTAACTGACTAGTTCTATTTTAGACTTTAACACTAGTTCAATGGGAGTTAACTGACTAGTTCTATTTTAGACTTTCTAATCTTAGACCATCACTATTATGCATGCATTTCTAATTATAGGATGTCATTGCCTATATGAGTGAGGATCACTCACTCATTGATAAGATCATAATATGCATTGATTCTCATTCTTCATTGTGTATCTCTCTTCCTTTTCTTGATAAGATTTGTTTGTGTATGCTTTAGCTAGGTCTCCTGTGCAGGTTTCCATGAAACATTGACAATACGTAGCATAAAACCTATAATTTGAACGTCTTGCAGACAAAGAATATCTATCCCACAAAGAGAAGACAACAACTAGTAGACAATGCATTTTCTACCAAGGTCATTAAGGTCCTAGACATTCCAAGAGGCCACTTTCATTAAAAGCCTACAACAACTTGCATCTTTGCATCATTGTCCTTGAGGTCACAAACAACGTTAAAAGGGTTATTAGCATCATTAGATTCACCTAAAAATCTTCGAGGGTGGTCGGTTTTGATCATTTTGGTTGGTCATCAACATAAAAAATATCCTTTTCCTAGGAATGTAGGAGTGGTGGAGGACAACAAGCTCTACGATTCTCGATTGTTGCACTTGGATAGAGGAAGGCTTGTTGGCTATTGGAGCTGGTGGCCAAGAGGGGCCAATCACAACTAGGGCCTTGGGAGCCGAGGCCTTGGGGGCTTGAGCCTTGGTCAACCCATAACCTTTGTTCTTCCTTACATCCTAAGTGCACACACCTTCACCTGCATCCATTGCTTGGTAAGCATTGGGAGCTAGGGGACTTTGGTTGGCCTGTGACGTAGTGGGCAATCACGAATACAATGGTCCAAGTTCTAACAACAAAAGCAAGTATTAGGTAGATTAATGTAGCAAACCCTATGTCTATGGACCCAATCACCTATCCAAATGAGCAAAACTTCCTTGAGTTCCTTGGAAAGGTTAACCCTAACTCCCTAGAGGGTCAGAGATATTTTCTAGAGCTCACAATAGTTACATTGGGAGGTCAAGGAATTCCACCTAGATCGAACACGATAGTGTAGCGACTTTAGCGGTTGAAAATTATTGAGACCAAGCTAAAAAAACAACACGAGTATTCTTGCAAACCAAGGGGCCTCTTTGCAAGATCCCTTGCACATTAGCCGGGTCAGCAAACTAAAATAGGAAGAATCCTTTTGTCAGACTATGGGTATGGTCACAATGCCAACCATGTGGCTTCCACACCTCTAATCCATCCTTAGATAGTTCGCCTCAGGAGGCACCCTCCCAACAAATTACCCCATAATAGATCTTTCTTGAAAATGACTACATAAACTATCATATTCAGAATCAGAAATTTGAATATCAAGGGGAGGGTTATACCATATGGTACACCTCCAAGGAAAACTTTTTTGGGGGGTCTTTGAAGCCATGCCCACTCTCCGGACTGGTCTCAGCTCCAAACAGAACAAAAGCTTGTTTGAGTGATGAGGATGCCATAATGGCCATGACAGGTCAGCCAGGCTTTCTTCAACGCGAAAGCACTGGACAATAGCTCTCTAATAACCAAAAAGATCATAATCTTCAAGCCATAGCTCTCAACCCTAGTTCCTAGATGAGATTGAATACCAAGTTCAACATAAAATTTCGACTTTAGAGATTTGATTTTTTGTTTTAGTGTCTTATCTTCCCTTGGTGTAGCCTGAAAACCCTCTTTTTATAATTAAAATTTTTATATTTTTTTTATTATATTTCTATGATGCCTATATTTTTTTGTTTGCTTCTTTTATTTTATTTTTATCTTGAAGATTGTTTTATTTTCTTCACAATCTATTTTTCTTACATCTTTTTACTATATACATGAAAAACTGTATAATAGTATTCTTTTTTAACTCTCCCATTTTTAATTTCATTGTATTGTTAATATTAATTTTGCCACCACTGTTTTCTCTTTTTATTATCTTACAATTTATTTCTTTCTCTATCACTTTGACCTGGTCAACTTCAAGCCCAATTTCACCTTTGCCTATTTATTTTCATTCTCTGAAGTGTTCTCAACCATTCTTAATCACATATTTTATTTCTTTGAGGATGGGCAATGGTTTTACTCGAAACATTGGTCCTGCAAAAATCCCAACGCAGTGATAATCCAAAAGCAATATGAATGAATAGTTGTCTTATAAATCTTTAAGGTTTAGTCTAATAGATGAATGGTCATGATGTCAGAGTCCTAATTCTAACGCCAATCCTAAAGAATGCCATGTTTGTTAATCCCAAGTCCCCTCTAAAGCGACCCCTCCCTTAGCATTAACTAGGATAGTTAGAGAAAATAGTAAAATATTAGGATAACAAACCTATAAAAAGGCATCAAATCCCTCTTGTACATCTGGGTCAGGTCGAGGCATTTTGAATTTTGGCATCCTCGAGCTTTATGTTGTATCTCGTATTGTTCTGGCTATTAATGTAGTTTCACCAGTGAGATTATGTTGTTCAATCACAATGTTTGTGCCTGTTGTTCAATGATTGTGCTTCTTCCTTATTTTTAATGGATCTCTGTTAGCCATTTTAATTGTTGAGAAGATGCCAAGTTTCAGAAAATATTGGCTGAAGCCTAAAAGCACAAAAGGAATCTCTCGTTTTTTAATGCATAAAAGATTATTGACATGATGAAAAGTCTGAGGGCTCAGCCATAGGGGCAAATACAATATCTTATATATAATTATGGTCTAGCTCAATATTTTGTTTTTCCAATTACACTTTACTATGGATCTTGTTCGAAATTCTTCTACAAAAGACTTGGCTGCCATGCCATTTAGATGAATATGATGACAAAGTGAATCAATACGATGAGCCTGGATCCTGCATGTATATTTGTTTTTTCTGCTGTTAGGTTGTTCATAGAACTTGCATCCACCAATTATCTCCTCGAAAAGGAACTTTTTAGTGTTTCCTTGTATCTTTTTCCTTTTAATAGTCAGGCATCAATCAAGATCCGGAGTTCTTAAATAAATTAATAATGTATTGGGGAACTATTCTGTCCTTAGAAATCTTATGATGCAAATAATTGTGCATGTATATGAGCATTCCAAACCGTTTCATCTATACATTTTTTTGCATGTGCAGGTACACAGGTGTGAACATTCGAGACGATTGTTAACCTCTTGTGAGAACTCCGGTCAAGTTCCTTTAACTTGAAGTTGATAGAGAAGCACTCTTTACCATTTCTTGGAGTAGTATCCTATCTATCTACTAATCACCACCTTATTGCTTACCATGGATAATGCTGCTTTTCGTAAATTTAGAGCTAGTAATCAGTTTAGTCATAAGAAGCGGCTGGATTAAAGAAATGTTCTGAGCAGGCACAATCGGCAAGAACAAGTTCTCCTCGTGACCTAACTTCAAGCCAAGAACATTTGATGAAGGATTGAAAAAAGTAAGAAGGTGAGATTCAAACAATTATATCATGGAGTGCCAATTCTATATTGGTTAGAAAACTCAAAACCGTGCTTGTAGATTCATCGAGTAATGCTGATACCTCTACAGGCAAGGGTTTTCCTCCTCAAGATACACATTGGATAGAAATGAGTATTTACCATTCACAGGGTGCTAACAAAGCTGTACCTAGCCACTTCAAGTGGCCAAATGTAATTTTGGACGATAATCTGGGTTACTAGGACTGCTAGAGCTAGGGGTCAATGTGGCTGGTGCACATTCTTCAATTCACACTAGAACATGGGTACTTAAACAGTGCACAGAGATGAATGACTAGAGAAGTGGACAGTTTTGACATTCTTAAGGTTTGAGGTCAGAAAGTTTTCTTTATTGCGGCATTTTATAGTCTGATCTTTCATGTTGTGTATAGCTTCTAAACATTCCTTTGGAATGAATATAAAACTCAATTTCAAAGCGTTTCTCATGTCTGGAGCCAACCCGGATACAAATTTTAATTACTTTGCAACGCTCTAATATACGGTATGGTGTGCATGAACCAGTGTATCTTTATTTACATGTTTAAAAAGTTCTCTCTGAAAGCATGCAACGTAGAATCGCTTCAGATATTTGAATATTAAAGGGACATTGCAAAATCGTTGCTTTATTCTGTTTGATTTAATCAAATTTCCAGCATAAATCTGAATTCAAGTCCTTCTGGCGCTGCAGGTAATGGTCGTGAGAAGTGCAATAGACGTTTATGTGCAGGAGAGCCATCTATAGAGTTTTCTATCACAACCCATTGTATTTTTTGGCAGCAGTTGACATGTTTAATTTACAGAGGAAACACAACATGCTCCTATGTCTATCTGGATTTTTTTCTAGATTTGGGAGAATTTGTAAAACGGATCGGTTATAATATAGCAAGATTACCAAATTTTCCAACCTTCTCTGGTTTTTGTAAAAATTATTCCTTTGCAGTTGAAATGCTTAAAATGATGGATTCACCAAGCATTTCAGATTCTTGTATTTATTTTCTGTTGTCTCTTGCAGAGACACGGGGTCTGTAATAAGGTCTGGTGGAAGTAATACTGATCTGCATAACCTTGTTGAGTCACTTGAATATTGAGCTTATAAAGGTAGCCAGCATGTTTTTTAAAGAACCTGCATCTTCTCACCCTCTCTCCAGGAAGAGGATTCAATCTTTGTAAAGTGTTGTTTGAAACAACCTTCAGGTTGCGAGAAGTTACTGGAAATTCAATTTTGTATTTAAATGGCATGGTTTTCAATGACTAATATTTGGGCAGCTGTTGGCGTTCGTTCTCACGCGATGCTGAATTATTCTTTGGACGGAAATTTGAAGCCTGATCACGTGGAATCAATGGGAAGATCGTAACAGTCATTCAATATAAGATCCAATATCAAACTGTAATATTTGTTGCCACTCTAGTCGGAGCACGATACATGCAATCCAACTTTTCATCCTGATTGAGTTATCTCTAAAGCATAATTTGTGCTATAATTATTCAAATAACTAATTTGCCTCATCACCAACAAAGCAGAAGGATATCACAAGCAATTAGACAGAATATTATGCTATGCTTGGATCATGTTACCATGCCATGGATATATTCCAATTATTCAGACGTTCATCGTAATTTGTGTTAGAAGTCATATGATGAGACCACTTAATGTGGAGAGGTCGGTTGCATATCATTGACCAAGACTAACAATGTGGAGTCCCTTAATTAAAGTATTAGACTAGAATTTTAGAATTTGATATTATTCAATGTATTAAGTAGTGGTTATATCAGAATTTGATATTATTCAATTACAAGAGTTTAGGAAAATAAGGATTGTATCAGACTTTGATATTTTATTTATTCAAAGGGTTTAGGAAAATAAGGATTGTATCAGAATTTGATATTTTATTCAAAGCAATGGTTAAGGAGTAGCACTAAGCCTGTCTTTAGAGAAGGGGCATTTTAATGCAATGATTAAGGACTATCACTAAGTTTGTTTTTTTTTTTTTTTTCAGAGAAGGGGCATTTCAATGTAATGATTAAAGAGTAACACTAAGCCTGTTTTTAGAAAAGGGGTTTTTCAATGCAATGATTAAAGAGTAGTTGCAAGAGTTGATAAAAAATGTCTTTAGAGAAGGGGCTTTTCAGTGCAATGATTAAAGAGTAGTTGCAAGAGTTGATAAAAAATGGGTGTATTTGACTAAGTACCTCACCTTTACTTGTAGGTCAGAAGTGAAGATCTAGTTGTCTTGTTTTGTAGAGTTAAATGCTTCAACACATTGAATTGAGTAAGCTCACCACCAAGTGTGTGTGAAGGAAGAGAAAACATTTGGAAGTTGTATATGTGGACAATCTGTCGTTAAAACTCATCAAGGCACCTACAACATTCTTAAGATTAATGAATGAGGTGGTTAATCAGTACATGGGAAACTTTGTAGTTGTACAATAATGACAAATGTATCTACAATGACACATTGAAATAACTTCCACAACATATCTACATTATATTGTAAAAACTAAAGAAGGAAGGATTATAAGAAAATACCAAAAATAGTTCCTTTGCCATAAACTTAGGTTACAGTGTTGATGAGAATGGATTATACAATGATACAATATGGGGATGACTTGGTTAAAATGCTATATGGGGATGAGCAAAGATTTGTATAAATTCATTTTCTATTGCTTTGACATTGCTTTATCTTTCAATGCGTTGGAAAAAAGGGAATGTAGACTTCATTTAGATATCAAGACAATAGTTAGGCCAATTGCAAACTGAAATAATGTCCTTCACTTCGTCCTCCATTAAATTATGCTCTTGTGTCCCTTCTATATTTTCTTTTATTTGGATGTTTAATGATGACCAAAACAATCTCCATTACCACATCCTTGTTATGTCTAAATTTGGATGATTCATCTTCTGTTAATTAAAAAGGTTCAAGTTTTAAACATTTATGGAAGGTTCACACTATAATATCTAAATTACATCAAATTGATAGTGATAATAATAATAATAATAATAATATAATACCTTAATTATCCTAGTATATGTCTAAATACAATTATTACTTTATATTTATGGGAGATAGGATACACATGACTAAAACATATATAATTGATATAAAATAGCATGTAATTTAAGTATAAATCACTTTTGATATACTATAATATAATATATACGTTAAGACTATTTATTCTTCATAAAAACATGTTATAGCATGTAAATTGGCAATACTCCAAAGTACCTATATTTTGATTTTCCTAAAATATATGTTTATCTAACTCATGTCATTCTTACTCTAAAATATTTGTTATAAGATATATGTTTATCTAACTTGTGTTATTTCTATGTAAAATGCTCATAATTAACAACTAAGCTAGTAATATTTGATACTATAGATAGGGGAAAATAAAATTTATAATGAACATCATTTATACATATATAAAGTTAAGTGTTGATAAAATACATAAATGATCACGATGAAACAAATAAAGCACCGACAGAAATCTTGAACAATGACTTTGCACAAGTATTTTAAATATTGTAATTTATCAATTGAAATTATTGATTGATCTATATCAAATTTTCACAAGTATTTCAAACATTATAATTTATCAAATAAAATTAATGATTGATCTATTAAAGTAGTTGTACTTGTATATTTCTAGTTTATCTAAAAAGGGAGATTTAATTAGTTATTCTTTGCTGAAACATCTTAATGAATTATTTGTTGTGTTTAGGGGGATTAGAAAGCTTCATATAATATTTTGTCATTGCTTACTTTAGGTTTTATGTTACTATGAGACTTGATACCCTTTGGTATCTTCTTAGACACCATGTTGTTGGTGTAAGTGAAGACAATTCCTTCCATTACACTTTGAAATGCTTAGTTTAGTTAGAAATTAACATATTACATGTTTATATATATTTAACTAGAAAGAACATAATTACAAAGAAAATGTTATTCTTTCTATTGAATCTTATCTTCTTGTAAATTTGGAAATAAATTTTAGAGTTTGATCATATTTCATGAAATGTTGAATGTGATACAACTTACATGATCAAGACTTATTTTTTTTAGCATTTCCCTAATTATAGACCATGCCGAAGAATAAATTGTAGTTGAATACAAATTAAGTCTAACAAATAATACCTATTATGTTAAGTATGAAGTGAGGTCCCATCCAACCATAGCCCTATTAAGAGACAAAACCTTGTTGTCATTCCCCATCTCAATCTACTACAAGTGATTAAATCTTGGGTTAAAGAGATTTCAATGTGTCCTTGTGTGGCGATCACCTTATGTAGGACTACAATTCTCATGAGTTGATATTTTATTATGTAAATGATATGACATTTTCATTCATTTTATTGTTTGTTTGGACGTCTCTTTGTAATCTAGTTATATATTAAAGATACATGTTACAGTTGTAATATATGGAATAATTTTGCACTTTGCATTAGCCATACATAATTTCTACTACAAAAATATTTGCATTGTGCATTAGCTATATAAAATTGTCTACTCGAGGATGATTACAAATATTCCTACACACTTCTATGGTGAACTCAAAACTACTCGAGTTACTTATCTTTAGTGTCCCTCATATGGTTCAAAGAGATAATTTTGGGTCCCTAGCCTAACCTTAGGGCCTCATTTGGTTACCCTCGATACATTAGGTCTCCCATGGTCTTTTCCTTGTTTGTGTGCCTTAGTTGGTCACTTTTGGTTGCATAAGACACCATTTGGGTCTTTGTTTAGCCTGCTTGGGCATTGGTGAGCCTCTTTGCACTCAAATATTGCTCAAGTTGATTTGACGACTTAGATGCCTCTGGGTCGTGGCATCTCAGCCACAGGACAATCCCACAAGTCGGGGATATTTAGCTAAAAATATATATATATATTGCTCAAGTTGGCTAGGAATTCACTTAAGGACAATGAGTGCCCCCATCTTTGGTACACAAATTCTTAATTATTGGTTAATTATGGTCAACGCTAATCCTTTCTTCTCACTCCTTTAGGGCTTAGTGTATTGCAAATAGTTTTATTCACATCACATCCATCTCACACTTTTACACCAACTATCATTTCTCTTGTGGTACAAAGGACATATTTTTGTATTGAGGTGTGTGATTGGCTTCATTTAACTTGTGGTTAGGAAGTCAACACCTACAATTATACCATTGCAAGGACAATTCCATACCCTAGATTTATGGACCGCATTGGCATCACTTCTTAACATATATATGTGGATAATTAGGTTTCTCCTTATTTGGTCTCTTTGAACTCTCTCTCATGGATCTCTTTATCTTACTTTATGGTCTTGTAATTATTGTACTATAACTCGTATGCCCTGTGATATCCATTGGCTTCATGTCTCTTTCATCCTCCTTGCTTAAGGAGGTGTTGTTACCACCGTGCACAATGTTCACTACTAGTTTGGGTGTTCCCTTTTGTTTTTCAAGATCCAAAACAAATATTGAATGGTTTAATGGCTCAATTGAATGAAAGCTACTTGGAAAAACTAGAAGATTGGCTACAAAAGTGAATCTCGAGGGTATAAATTTGAAGGCAAGGATGGAGGATGTGACTGATAGTATGAAGGGCCCCACACTTGTTCAATCTACTATTACCTGCCTCCAAAGTTCCACATTGCCAATGAAAACGCAAATAATTATAACTAAAAAGAAAGACAAATTAAAAAAAGAACCTTGTAGAAGAACATTGCTAGAAAATGATAAAGGAGAGGAGTGTTGAAGAGTTAGGGAGATGAAAAGTTGGGGATCCCTAACTTTCCGGTTGATCCCAACAAACCAACACTGCTTATAAAATCATTCATAGTGCTTGAGAAGGGGTTCTTTGGCAGAGAAGAGAGGGGATGCATCAAATAAACTCGTAAGTTTGTAATATGTAACACTCTAGAGAGCCAAAACTCCATTGTGATTCTGCAATTGTTGAGAAATAAATCTTGAGCATAGCCATTCGATGCTAGAGTTTTTCCTTTGGGTTTTCTCCAAGGTAATCTCTATGTCTACTATGTTTAATTGTTGTGTGTTTACTTCATTCTAGTGTACTCTTGTATGTATTGCCTTGCTAGGGGGCCACATACACTACCACCTACATGAGTTTCACTTCAAATTAAGCAAGTAATGCTACCATAATTTTCTTTAGACAATTAATCCTTTACAACCTATTTATCGATTGTTAGAATTGTTGGTTTACAACTAGAACTCTATTATTAATTTGTTGGAATCATTGGCTTGGTATTCCCCATTTCCCAACTTTGTTCAACATTATAGACAAG